>BQNB010081551.1:3249-29590 GCA_026074375.1 Tanacetum coccineum
TATAAAGCGACATGTAGTAGATGGGAATGGCCGTAAGAACAGATTTAAGCAAAGTGAGACGTCCTCTGGTGGATAGGGTTTTGAGCTTCCATTTAGACAATCGGGAAGAAATATTAGAAATAACGTCCTTTCATGAATTAAGTCTAGACATAAGAGCTCCTACTTTAACACCTAGGTAATGAAAAAGAGGATAAAATGTAGAGAAACCCACTAAACAGGCTGCTAAATCAACATGATCTTTATTTACTCTAATCCCTGTTAGCTTGTTTTTGTGAAGATTAATCTTGAGACCCGAAGCCAAGAAAAAACATTTCAAAACATTCATAATCGTTTTGATGTTGTTGATGTCCCATTTACCTATAAAAACTGCATCGTCGGCATAAAATAAGTGAGATAACATTAAGGAGTTACTGATGTTGATACCTTTGAAAAGACCAGAATCCAACACTCTAGTGAAAGATAGGTGTAAGCTTTCCATAATCAAGATGAAAAGAAACAGAGATAGAAGGTCTGTGATTCGATGATTTAGTATATATAAAATAATATATATATATATATATATCCCAAATATCAAATAGTAATAATATAGAAAGTATCCCGAATAGATATAAAAAAATTACTTGAGGACAAGTAATAGTTTATCCATCGGATGTCGTGTCCCAACGAGAGATAAATTTAAAATCCACGAAATTATTATGTTTGATGCTTGAATATCGAATATTTTTGTTGTTGGTTTTGAACTAAATGTTTAATAAAAATAAACTAACGAAAACTAGATAACAAATAGCGAGAAAATAAACTAAGAACGATATATAAAGAAAGATATGCTTGCTAAGTGTATCGATTAGATCCTTAAGTGTGAATTAAATATACAATTAAGTCCTTATCGATGAATCAATATCCTTTTAACAAATTATCTTCTCACAACGTTGGCTTATATTGAAAACAACTTTTATTAAGATATCGATTACTAAATTAATGCCTAATTATTCTTACAGCTTTTGCCCGCTCGAATAACCCAAATAATAATCTAAGCAATATAAAAATCACTGATCAATATTTCCCCATTTTTATTAATCACACTTAATTCACTAAACAATTTAACACTCAACAAGCATATACAAAAATCTACTCACTAAGCATATTAATTAAGCTAACACTAATCAACAAAGCAAACATAATCATTTTAAGCTAATTTAATCTAAACTACTAAAATTAAAATGGGAAAAGAGATAAAACCAAATGATGATCCGAATCGAATATAAAACCACTCGATCTAATAAACTTCATAAACAAATAAGACTATCACTTTAAAGCTTCTATTTTACTAATTAGCAAGTAAAGGTGTCAACTTTATTTACTAATTACTTCCATTAAAACCATAAAGATCAAAACTTTATCTATTTATCAACCTTATAAGACCCTTAAGCTCCGGCCTTAGATGATGGAAGGATGAAATGAGAGATAAGATAAGAAAAAGGTTAGGACGAATAAGCTATATGAATAAGCTATAAGCTAAAAGCTTTAATTCCAAAATATGAAGTATTTTGAAATAGAAAAGCTAAAAGCTAGAAGATCTAGACTGATAAGCTATTTTAAAACTTTTATAAACTACCAATAAGCTTTTAGATCTACTAAATTAAATAATAAGCTCTCGAAAATAAGGGTGCTCAAGACTTAAAGAATAAGCCAAGTAGAAGACTCATGACACCCTTTTAGCAATTCAAATCGAGCATAAGCAAGAAATAAGCAACCAACTAAGTAAAACAAGAAGAAAAAATGAAATTAGAAAAAGCTTATTTGGATAATATGAGCTTAGATCTAAATCTAATAAGCCAAAGGAAGGCTTATTTGAAGTAAGAAATAGCATAGGGAAATCTAAAGCAACAATAAGCGAAAATAAGCTTAAAAAGAAAAGAAAAGAAAATAAAGGATTTAAAAAAGAATAAGCCATAAGAAAATAAGCACTTCAATCTTCAAAACATCTTCAATAATAAGCTAAAAAGAAATGATTACAATAAGCTAAATAAGCTATAAAAGTTTTTACAATAAGCTAAAACTATACTACACTACTCCTAAAACTAACCTACACTACTATGTGAGTATAAACTAAATCTAACCCCTAAAAATAAGATGTTTTCTTCATTATCATAGGCCCAAAGTAGGTGGAGTATTTAGACATATCTAGAAGCAACCAATGAAAATCCAAGATCAAGGGGTAAAATAGTCTTTCAACACTGGATGATTGCTTCATAATGAAGCCAATCATTGGCTCCAGAACCTTCCTCTTATGCCAGCGAATATAATACCTGATCCACCAGTCATAAGATAGCATGTGGCCATGTCATCAACTAAAAGACGCGTTTTTTTAATTCTTCAAACCTTGTACCTGATAGATAATAACAAAAGTCTTGCCACGTGTTGGCTTTTGATTAGCCATGAAATATTATAATGGGGTGTCACGAGAGGTAGAATGAATTATTTAGGGGGCATGTGAGCTAGAAGCTTTAAATCTACACTCTCATTTACTCGTTCTTTTTTGAAATCAATTTGTAATAAACATCCCTGCCACGTGTTGGCAGTTGATTGGAAATGAAATTGGATAGTGGAAGAACACGTGACCTATTGGATTTAATTAAGGTAGCACGTGAGCTTTGCTTTCATTCTTTTTCTTTTTCACATGCATCATATCAAAGCAAAAAATAAATTTTGGCTTGTTTCAGGGCCGACTGTTATTACTCCTCTATCTGGGCCGATTTTTATACATGCAATGTTGGGCTCGGTAAACATATAAATCAGTTGGGCCGAGTAATGTGGGATTTGTTTGACTCCTTTAAATCCAACTGTTGCACTTGTTATAATTCTTGGCTTATAATAAATATGGGTCGGTCCGACCCATATAAATGGTGTCGGGCCGGCCCAATAAAAGATGAAGGCACCGTTGAACTCGTAATCTCGCGCTCTATCCATTGGCATGCTCGGGAAATTTTCACGACTTCATCTTGATCTTGAATATTAAGCACTCTTGATCGAAACAAACTCGTAAATACCCGTTTTTGCTTCGTTTTCAATCCTTTGTACCTGTAAGACATAAAAACACAAACCAAGCGTATTTGCAACAATATTAAGCATATTTCATGTTTTTAGTCCGTTTATTAGTCATTTCCGAGGTAAAAATGATGTGTGTTTAAGCACACATCAAATTCTCCCACACTTAGCCATTGCTGGTCCCACACGCAATATTTATAATACCCGCCCGAAAATAAATAATTTAACCCCCCCTCAACTTAATAACCCCTCACATCAAACAAGAACAGAAATGGTTCATTAAGAGAGTTTAAAATCATTTGTTTCAAAAGCGCCCTCATTTTAACCATTTTATTCAATAATAAATAAAAATTAAGATAAAAAGTAAATAAAATTATTTAAAAGGCTTTAAGAACGGGAGTTCGTCATCCTTGATTTTTACAATCCCCAAACCAAGCTTAATACGAAATCTCGGTTAAATATAAACTTAGATGATAACACTACTCATAAATGCTAATTGTGTAAACGCATCTACTTTTTGCTCCCTTATTCCTAAATTATCTAAGGGTATTATTATTATTGGTGACAAATAAATTATGTCCTTATTAATATAAAAGTGCCCAGTTTAGACCATAATTAGTTTAAAATCCTTTCCTAAAGAGACGATATGGTGAGAATAAGGTCCACATTAAGGTTCTAATTTCGCATGATTTAGGGGTTATCTTTTTTATTTCATCCGAAACAACTCAACTACGAGTCTGGAGACGGATGCTTTATTTAGATAACCCTAGAGTCGAAATTTGGCTTTATTATTATTATTAATGCAAAAATATTAGCCTTTGGTTGTAAAACCCCCAAAAATGTGTCGCATCGGAAATGTGTCCGGGGGACGTTACTTCATAATACACAGCGCTAGATACAAGAGAACGACCTCTAAATGTGTCGTTTGAAAAGTAATCTCGTTGATTCTTAAAATTGATATAACATTTGTCCCATAATTGCTTCACATGAAAATGCTTTGAAAACAACCCAACGAGATCTTGATCATATGAATATAAGTAGATAATCCATAAATTAAAAAAAAAAAATCTTGTAAATTGTTTAGAATCCAGTGCAACCTCAAGTAAGGCCCAAGCATCTAATTTAATCCTGCGAAAAAACATGCTTAAAAGTGTCAACATTAAAGTTGGTGAGTTCATAGGTTTTTGTAAATACAAATGTTGAACCAAAGTTCTGTAAAGTATGTATGACCATTTCAAACCTGGTATGTTTCCCAAAATGTATGTATGGATGTCATAATTCAAAGAGTTGTAAAATATGCATGACCATTTCAATCCCCAAATAGTCACAAAAATGTACGTATGAACGTTGAACCACAATTGTTTAAAGCATGTATGATATTTATATATATCACCCAAAATGTTTCAAGTATGTATTGCCACTTTATTCAAGGCACAGTAAATATTCCCATGTGTATAAAACAATGATTACAATTACTCTAAGCTCATGAAACTGATGCGCTAACAGAAATAATGGCCATGTGCTTACACCGGATGTCCCCACCTGGACACCCTCAGCATTGAATTACTTTACATGTGCCTACACCGGATGCCCCCACCTGGACACCCTCAGCATTGAATTACTTTACATGTGCCTACACCGGATGCCCCCACCTGGACACCCTCAGCATTGAATTACTTTACGTGTGCCTACACCGGATGCCCCCACCTGGACACCCTCAGCATTGAATTACTTTGTAACATACAACCTGAGCTAATCCGTAATCATAAAAGTATAGTATGTGTTTACGTTCAAAAACTAAACCAAGTATTGTATCTCCTCGCGAGATGTATAAATGAGTATATAAACCAAACAGGTAATCAACCATGTAAATGCATTTGTAAACAAGCATGTTCTCACCCCAAAATATATGTAAAACGAGTAAAACATGGGGCTATAAACTCACCTCGATGATGTAGAACGATTGACAGATAGGCATCTAATATGCACAACACGAACGGAAGACGAAGCGGCTCGATCAAGAAGTTGCAACTAATCTTAACGGCTAAGACCCACTAGCCTAGGATAATGTATTTGGGTTTTCCGATGGATAGTTACATCAACGCGACACGTTGATAAAAGATTTAGATTTCCAAGTTGTAATAGTTTGGTGGTTGGTTAAATAAAATAATCGAAAGTAAACACCAAGGGTGTAATATATTCCGTATATATTACATATCAAAAATGAACAAGTATATAATTCGTACCGTGAATTATATAACAAAGGAAACCAATTAAATAAATAATCGAGGTATATAATACTTTATAAGTATTATATAAGAAACGTGAGAAAATAATTGAAACAAAACATTTTTACACGTGTTCGGAAAGTCACCAATTTACTTAATAACATTTATCGTATAAAAGTAAACGCACGTTTTATATTTGAGAATTTTGTAAACGATGTTTGTAAAACTTTTACAAAAGTTATGACCTTATCTTCCAGTCGGGAATTATAATATTTTATAATTTAGTATTTCGTTACGACCTTTAACTAAACCAGTTGCCTTGTTGTAAAAGTATAGTTCTTGTTCGTTTATCTGGTTATTGTATAATTATAAATTAAACAATCTTAAAACTATATAACTTAGTCCTTTTTCAATCAATCTGTGTTGAAATTACTCGCGCGTTTTAAACATATATATATATAAACTAAACCAGTTGTCTTGTTGTAAAAGTATAGTTCTTGTTCGTTTATGTGGTTATTGTATAATTATAAATTAAACAATCTTAAAACTATATAACTTAGTCATTTTTCAATCAATCTGTGTTGAAATTACTCGCGCGTTTTAAACATATATATATATATATATATATATATATATATATATATGTATATATGTATATATATATATATATATACATATTATATAATATTAACCAAACGCACCCTTGTTGCTTCGCTAAACCAACTGCATCCTATGTTGTCGTCTTATAAAACCAAACCCACCCTTAGTTTGAAACTGTCAAACCAAACACGCCCTTATGTGTCTCTTGCTTAAACCAAACGCACCCTTGTGCAGATTCTGTCCAACCAAACGCACCCTAACCGTGTCAAAACCCAGAAACAAAGGGTAGTTTGGACATTTCTTGTGAGGAGCATGTATAATGCAGTTTCAGGAAGGTCCCTTCAACCGCCTTAATTACCAATAATTATTTGCCTTGGATCCATCCATACCTCGTACAGCAGTTGACAGACTGTCATAATCTGGATCCACCAATAGGAGTTTGCCACGTCACCTTCCTGAAGCTTCTTCTGACAAACCAATGATTGGCTCGAATCCCGAGCCAATCATTTATCCTCGTACCTGCCACACTAACCTCGGACTGAACCTCGTCCTGAATCGAACATGCCCTCCTGACATTCCAATGATTAGAAGTGCCACGTGGCAGCCTCTGATTGGCCAGCCGCCATGACGTAGCACGCCACGTGGCAGGTCAGTGATCGGTCAACGCCGGTCAATGACTGATCAACGGTGTCAACCACCGTTAGACCACCGGTCAACGGCGACGGTCAACAGTGGCCAATGACGGTCAACGGCGGCGGTTAGCGACGGTAACGGTGGCGGACCACCGTTGACCACCGCCGGACCACCGGTCAACCATCGATCAACGGTGATTGACCACCAGTCAACGGGTGCCACGTGGCAGCCACGTGGCAACACGTGGCTACTGATGTGGCTTGAGGGGATAAACCCTCATGCAGGACTCGAACGTGAGACCTTGTGGTTATGGTTTTAACATACCAAACGAAACCAACTGCTCTAGGGCAGGGTTTCGTATATACTACTTAGATATATTCCTTTTATCTTTTTTTTTTAAAAATGGCCTGGTTCATTTAATAAGTAAAGGTTCAAAAATGGCGTGAAAGGGTTCAAATAAGAAAGTTTTGGGGGTCAAGTAAGGTACCAATAGACTCGTAATTTCATGCTCTATGCAATGGAATGATCGTAGAATATTAACGACTTCGTTTGAACCTCGATAAACGTAAAAACGTCGTCGAAAGTCACCCGAAAATTACTGTTTTTGCTTTGTTTTCAATCCTTTGTACCTGTAAGACATAAAAACACAATATAAACATATTTGTAACATAATTACTCATATTTTAGTGTTTTAGTCTGTTTTAATGTGTTTTACGAGGTACAAATGATGTGTGTTTAAGCACACATCAAATTCCCTCACACTTAGCCATTGCTGGTCCCACACGCAATGTTTATAAAACACGCCCAAAAATAAATAATTAAAACCCCCTTAACTTATGACCCCTCACAATCAAACAAGAACATAAAAGGTTTATTAAGAAGGTTTAAAAATCATTTATTTCGAAAACGCCCCATTTTAACAACTTGTAGATAAAAACTAAGATAAAATTAAATAACATTATTTAAAAGGCTTTAAGAACGGGAGTTCGTCATCTTTGATTTTCACAATCCCTAAACTAAGCTTAAAATGAAATCACAGCTAAATATAAGATTAGATGCTAACACTACTCATAAATGCTAATTGTGTAAACGCATCTACTTTTCGCTCCCTTATTCCTAGATCCTCTAAGGATTTAATTATTATTATTAGTGACAAATAAATTATGTCCTTATTATCATAAAGGTGCCCGGTTTAGACCATAATTAGTTTGAAATCATTTCCTAAAGAGACGATATGGTGAGAATAAGGTCCACATTAAGGTTCTAATTTCGCATGATTTAGGGGTTATCCTTTTTATTTCATCTGAAACAACTCAACTACGAGTCCAGAGATGGAGGCTTTATTTAGATAACCCCGGAGTCAAAATTTAGCTTTATTATTATTATTATAATGCAACAATATTAGCCTTCGGTCCTTTAAACAACTGACACATCGGGCGTCCTAACCGACAAGAGCCAGTAGTCTTATTTCGACCTCAGAAATTTCCTCGACCTTTTTGAAGGCTGCAACATCGGGCGTCCTAACCGACAAGATGCAGCAAACTTTTATCAGTCTTGGATTAACATTATTATTATTGTTACCTCCACCCTTTAAACGACTGCAACATCGGGCGTCCTAACCGACAAGATGCAGTGGTCTTATTTCGGCTTCGGTTTAACAACACTGACAGAACCTCGATGTGTACCTTACTTTCACCAGAAGGAATCTCTACAAAGAGATATAGACTAAGAATCCCAAAAACCAAAGTAACTTTATTTATTTAACAATTATATAACGTTTATTAAACCGGTGGGAGCAAAAAGCCACAATTAACCTCTATGAGCTCTAAAGAGAACCAACTACTCTACGCTTAGCATCTAACTTATATTCAACTCATTCATCTTTCGTTCTTTGCAAAATTTTAAAGTTTAGCAAACGCTTAGTCTCAAAAGCTAAGGGTAAAGCTAGAGTGCATAACTCGGTCAAGTCAAAAATATCCCTAGTTCAACGGGCCTACTTATTATTAACATTTCTATATTTTTATATTTTTCTATTTTCTTATCATCAATTTTTCTATCATCATTTTTTTAATATATATAAAATTAAGCAAAAATTTGGTCAAAACGGGGTTGCGGGGGACACAGCAAGCACAGGTATCTATTTTTTTCAATTTTTATATATATATATATAAAAATTAAGCAAAAAATTTGGTTTAAATCAGGTTGCGGTGGACCACAAAAGGCCACAAGTAAGGATCATACTTCGGTAGAAAATCACCCCCCCCCACTTAGACTGAACATTGGCTCAATTTCAAAAATGTCGAGGTTTTACCCCACACTTTGGAAGAAAAAGGCAAATGCTTAAAATTCCAAGTGTGAAAGGGGAGACAATATATATATATATATATATATATATATATATATATATATATTACACACACACACCAACACACTATATGATCAGAATTGAAAAATTCCCTAGATATAAACATGAAGATGATCGGCAAATGCTTAGAATTCTAAGTGTGAAGTTTATACATATATGATCAGAATTGAAATTTTTCATTGATATAAACTGAAGATGATCGGAGACTGAGTGATTGGAGGATTGAAAACAAGCATGGTGTCATCACGATCATAGGGAATCCTGCAAGCAAAACTACAAAACCGCGAAACACAACAAGGATAGAAGCGCACCCCCACACTTATTCATTACTACTACTAAACTACTTATTCATTACTACTAAACTATATTATTATTACTACTAATAAATAGATAACACGGGTTGCCTCCTGAGAAGCGCTTGTTTTTATGCGAGTCTCTAGCTTGACTCTCCCTGAATTCCTTTGTCCTTGGGGCAGAAAAAGAAGAACGGAAAAATCTTCATCGGACCTTCATTAAAAATATTCAGATGAACATTAATGATTTTGAAAGTCTCATAGGTCAGATGAGATAATCCCAGAGTAAGAGAGTGAACTCCTTTTGAAGTGAGTATCCCTGGATTGAAAACTTTGTCCTCATTTTCTGATGAAAATGATAGCAAAGTTTCAGTCACAGATAACTCTAAGTGAGAAAGGAGTTCTTGATCAGAAGAGATAGATGGAAAGTTACGTTCCTCAAGAATTGAAGGTGCCTCAGACGAGGTATTCACTTTAAGATCATTAGCTTTTGATTCATCATTAAAAATCTGAGTTCTACCCAAAATGCGTATGCCTGGGTTGAATAACTTGTCCTTATTTCCGAAGGGAGATGATTACAAAGTAGCAATCTCAGATGACTCAGATGACTCCTCTGAAAGAGTCGAGTCACTTGTGAGTCACTGAGGAGGTAAAACATTTGGTTTCGGAGATTCAAGTTCATCAATTAAAATCTTCATGTTAGAGTCCTTGATTTTATTATTTTTTTTCAGAGTGAGTGTCATTAAAATAGAACAACTTTTTCCATTCATCATTATCGGACTTTAAGTCAAAAAGATCATCATTGTCATCATCGTCCTCTCCCGGTGGATATGAGTAAACGAGATCAAGTTCATCGGTGAACCTCTCAAAAATGGGATCAATAATATTAATAACAGTCGTAGGTAAAGAATCTGTTGACGGATCTCGGTTTAGCAAATATTCAATTTCTCTAAGATTAGCTTCAGGATCAAAATTATCATCCTCATTTCCCGGTGGAAATGGGTCAAGAAGAGCGAGTTCATCGGCGAACTCCTCGAGAAGAGAATCAATAGTCTCAAAAAGTATAAGACGAGGAGAAGAATCAGAAGGGGAAGTGGTACTGCCACTAAAGGGATGATTTGATTTCTTAATATTTAACACTTCTGGAAAACGATCCTCGCATGTAATGTTAATGAAATTAATCATGTTAATTGACTTGTTTCCATGCTTTTGAAGATGTTTTGAAGTGCTATCAGCATGAAAGATCAATTTTTCATCACCGTCTCTTAGAATGAGCTCTTTCCCGTAAACATTGACTAATGCTCAAGCCGTCCTCAAGAAGGGTCTCCTTAAGATAAGGGGAACACGAGGATCGACATCGTAGTCGATGACAACGAAGTCAGCCAGGAATGTGAACTTACCCACTTGTATACAGACATCCTCGGCTATATTGGCTGGATAAGCAATAGACCTGGTAGCTAACTCGAGGGTCATGCGAGTGGGAGTAAGATCAGGAAGAGATAGTTTATTCCACACGGAAAGAGGCATTAAGTTAATGCTAGCACCTAGATCGACTAGGGCCGTGCATGACTCAAGCCCTTGAAAATCACATGGAATGAGAAATCTCCCAGGGTCTCTAAGTTTTTCGGGTAACTTTTTGAGGAGGACCACTAAGCAGTTCTCAGTTAGAGAAGTATTTGCCAATCCTAATAGTTTCTCCTTATCGGAAAGGAGTTCTTTTAACATTTTATGGTACTTAGGCATAAGAGCTAAAGCTTCGGCAAGACTAATATTAGAATGAAGTTTCTTGAACATTTGAAAGAACTTATGGACTTGAATATCAGACTTTTCTTAAAGCTTCTCCTTATTCAACCTTGAGGGATAAGGAATTAGAGGTTGGTGAGGATTTCGCTTAGGAGGCTCAAAAGAAATAAGAGGGGGGGGGGGAATCTCAGAAGAACCATGAGTGGGAGGTGACTGGACAACCGGATGTGGGACTCTAATGGTATTCTCAGGGAGTACCTGGTCCGTTATCGTCTCTTGTTCTTGTTCCACCTCCTCCTCAGAAAAAGAAAGAGGGGGTGGTGGAACCGCAGGTCCAGCTAAAACATTACCACTCCGTGTGGTGATTGCTTTGATATCTGCCCTAGGGTTAGGTTCGGTGTTGCTAGACAATGCACCTTGAGGTCTCTCCTGGAGAGCTTTTTGCATTTGACCCATCAGATTTACCATTTGGTTATTTTGGGTTTTCAAATATTGTATTTGTTGGTCATTGTAATTTTGCATTTGTTGTATTTTAGCCTCAGTCGATCTCATATGTTAGAGCATCCTTTCTTCCAAAGATAGCACATTCGGCTGAGCTTGATTGAAATTTTGACCATGGTTTTGATTATATCCCTGATTTTGATTGTTATTATTACCAAGGTTAAAATTCTGACCTCTGTTCTGATTATACCCTTGACCTTGATTAAATATGTTTTGATTGTTTTGAAATTTTTTATTATTACCCTGATTTTGATTATTGAAACCTAATGGTCCAAGAAAATTATTAGAACGATAGCTAAGCAGATTACGGTCTCCTTGGGTTTGGTAGGAATTACCACCCGTATTGTAAGTCCCGAAGTAGCGTATACGTCTTGAGTGTAACCACCGACGGCTTGACACTCATAATAAGAATGTGGACCACCACAAGTCTCATAGCTAGGAGTAACAGAATTAACTTGATGATTTTGACAGAACATCTGAAGCATATCTTTTTGCATTTCGACCATCTGATAAGCGAGAGCTGCAATCTCGGAGGAGGAAAAAGTAGTAGAACTAGATGACTCACCCCTATGAGCTGAGGTATCCCAGTCATTGTGGTGGGAGGTCATATTCTCGATAAGATCATAACACTCTTTGGGTCTCCTTTTTATGAAGGTCCCCCCAACTGCAGCATTGATCGTGTCACGGTGTCTTAATGTTAACCCATTATAGAACGTGTCTATCTGAGTAACAGGTAACATATTATGGTTTGGACAGCGGTTGATCGAAAGCTTATAACGTTCCCACGCCTCGAATGATGATTCATCGGGAAGCTGGCAAAAATTGCCAATATCGTTCCTTAGTTTTGTCACCATAGAAGGAGGAAAGTATTTAGAAAGAAACTTAGAGGCCATCTCCTAAAAATTATGGATATGCGGTGGCATGATGCGTTAACGAATAAGGAAAGAGGTATAAGCGAAGGGCGTCATCGGTGACCCCGTTCTGCTTCATACTCTGGGTGATAGTCAAGAATTTATCGAGATGCTTATTTGCATCATCACCCAGTAGCCCGTGAAATTGACAACTGTTTTGAACCTGTTGAATCATATGATTCTTCAGTCCGAAGTCAGTAGCCTGAATGTTTACGAGAGCGATCGGTCCGCCCCGTCCATTCATCGTAGGCTGGCACAACTCCTCCATTGTTCGGAGATCGGGAGCTAGCATATGAAGATTAGGTCCCGGTAGACCATTATGATTTTGAGGAGGGGGACGGCGGTCCTTGAACATTATTCGGATTCATGTTAATTTCTTCAAAATCGAGTAAACGAGACGGATCACCAAGATTTCTTCGACGAGCTCGAATAACACTCTCGGGATCTATAAAAGGAGGAACGAGATTTGAAGAAGAAGAACGAGTGCTCATGCACTAAAAAAAAGAAATAAAAAATAAAAATAAAAATAAAAATATTTTTATAAATTTATAAGAGAAAATAAAATAGAAATTGAAAAATATATTTTTTTTGGTTTAATATTTTTTAAGATAAAGACTAAAGAAAAAATATTTTTGGTATTTTTAATAAGATATATATATATATATAATAAGAAAAAATATTTTTGGATTTTTTTTTATTTAAAAAATAAAATGAAAATATTTTTGGTATTTGAAAATTTTTTATATAAAAGAAAATAAAATAAAATAGAAAAAGAAAATATTTTTGGATTTTTATATTTTTTATAAGTACGAAAATAAATTTTCAAAAGAGAAAGGATCTGTACTGCCATTACTCTTCTCTTTGATATGATCGACATCAAAACTGAATGCTTCGTAGTTCGGAAGAGAATGATCGGAATGCGGAGTGGTATTACCATTACTCTTCTCTTCGATATCAAAGCAAAATGTTTCATAATCAGGTGAAGAATCATTAAAATGAGAAAGAAGGGTGTCGGTTTCTTCCACGAGAGAGTCACTGTCCCCGAAGGGATTAGGAAGCAAGGAGGGAGACTCGACTACAGAATCAGAAGAGGGAGTGGGATTGCCACTCAAAGAATTGTTTTCAATAGGAAATTTATCGCACAAAGAATCAACAATATCAATTCTATAAACGAAATGGTCGGCACGTCCCGTAGGATTCTCCAAAGCTTGAAATTTTTCTTCTTGAAGCCGAGATGGATATGGAATCGATGGCTGATGAGGATTAGGTTCGAGGTTTTTATTTGGTTTTGGTGTGGACAATGGTGGAGTTTCCGGAGGTAGGATAAGTGGTGTGCTCTAAGAGCTAGAAATTTCCACCACTTCCGTTATGGTCTCCGGTTCTTGTTCCTTTTATTTATAAACGAGAAAATCAGAATGAGGAATAAAAGATCCATCCAATGTCAAGCAATCCATACTAGTAATCACATTAAGCTCAGCAAGTGGGTCCATTATGGTGTTGCTCGGTAGCACACCTAATGGTCTCTCTTGAAAATCTTCTGCCAGTTGACCCATTTGATTTTGCATTAACTGAATAGGGGCTTCTTGGTCTCAGTCATAAGTTTCTTGCATGCTACCAAAATGATATTCAAGAGCTTCGACTTGTTTAGTAAGAGTGGTAATGGCATTAATTTGAGTTGAGGTACCACCACTACTCGAAACTTGAGGTTTATTTCTACAAGTTCAAACTCTGGCTTTATTCTCGATAGTGGTTAAGGCTTCTTGAATATTTGTCATCATCAAATTTCTACTCGCTGCGGTATTTAGAGAATCTTGATCAGATTGACACAACGCGTTATAGAAAAAATCTATTTGGCGAAGGAGTGAAAATCCGTGATGAGGATATTTCCTTAATAAATCTTTGAATCTTTCCTAAGCTTCGGTAAAAGTATCACCGAAAACTTGTTGAAAGTTCATGATTTCCTTTCTGATTTGTCTTGTTTTAGAATGAGTGAAAAATCGATTCAAAAACTTTGATACTAAATCATCCGAAGATGTGATGGAATTAGGAGGTTCATTCTTGAGCCATGTCTCGGCTACCCCTTTAAGTGAAAATGAGAATAAGATTAACTTCACCACATCATGAGGCACCTGGTTTATTTCGAAAGTTCGGGTTATTTGGTAAAATCTTTTGATGTGTGAGTGAGGATCATCATTTTCAAGACCAAAGAAAGAATTGTTACTTACGAAATCAAGTAACTCGGTTTTTAGTTCAAATTGATCTGCTAGAACGGCTGGAACAATGATAGTATCTTCTACACCTACGATAGGTATTCGGCGTAGCTCTTCCATCAGTCTCAAATGATCAGCCATTTGGACGTCTTCAGCGTTCTCGTCCTCTCCTTGTATATGATCATGAAAAAGATTATTGGACTCAGATTCTTCTACTTGACGAAATTGCAAACTTTTCTCAGGATTGGGAAATGCAAACTGATTTGGTTTGAAGAAGATTGCGTGCTCGTGCACCAGAAGTAAAACAGAGAAATTTGGTATTTCAAAATTTTTAGTATTTCTTTGTGAATCTTTATTATCATCATTTTTATTTTTATTTTTAATATATATATAAAATAAAATTAAAATGGAAAATATTTTTTGGATTTTTTTTATAAAGAAAATAAAATAAGAATAAAAATATTATTTTTTTGGAATTTTTAAAATTTTTATATAAAAGAAAATAAAATAGAAATAAAAATTATTTTTGGATTGTTTTTATTTTTTTAAAAGTACGAAATTAAACTTTTAAAAGAGAAAGGATCTTCAAGGCATCAACATCGAAGCAAAACGTGAAGATCGTTCAACTCTCCCCGACAGCGGTGCCAAAAACTGATTCGATAAAATAGTCTATATAAAATAATATATCCTAAATACCAAATAGTAATAGTATAGAGAGTTTCCCATTTGATATAAAAATTGCTCGAGGACAAACATTATTTTGCTCCCGGATGTCGTATCCCGATGAGAGATGAATTTGAAATTCACGAAAGTGTTTTGTTTGATGATTGAATATTGAATATTTTTAATTTTGTTTTAAACTAAAACTTTAATAAAAATAAACTATTAAAACTAGATAGCAAATAGCGAGCAATTAAACGGAGAACGATATATTATAAAAGATATGCTTGCCTAAGATTATTGATTAGAATCCCTTAAAGTGTGAATTAAATATACAATTAAGTACTTATTGATGAACAAATATCTTTCTAAAAAATTATCTTCTCACCAAGTTGTCTTATATTGAAAACAACTATTATTAAAGATATCGATTAACTAATTAATGCCAATTTATTCTTTACGGCTTTTCGCCGCTCGCATAACCAAAACAATAATTTAAGTAATATTAAAAATCACTAATCAATATTTTCCCCTTTATATTAATTACACTTAATTCACTAAACAATTTAACACTTAACAAGCATATATAAAAATAATACGCTCACGCATATTAAATAAGATAACACTAATCAACAAGCAAGCATAACATTTTTACACCTAAATAAATCTAACTACTAAAATTGAAAAGTAGAAAGAGGATAGCACCGAATGAAGAACCGCAATGATATAAAACCACCCGATCTTACAAACTTAATAAACAAATAAGCTTATCACTTTAAAGCTTCTACTTCACTAATTAGCAAATAAAGGTGTCAACTTTATCTACTAATTACTTCCATAAAAACCATAAAGATCAAAACTTTATCTATTTATCAACCTTATAAGACCCTTAAGCCCGTCTAATGATGGAAGGATGAAATAAGAGATAAGCCAAGGAAACAAAAGATTAGGACAAATAAGCTATAAGCTAAATCTTCTTTTAAGATCTAAATATGTAACATGAAAACTTTAAGATCTAAAAAAACTTTGATTAAAACTTTAAACTATTTTTAAAACTATTTATAAACAGACTAAAAGTAAATAATGAATTGTACACTTAACTAAAAATAAGCTTTAAAATCTAAAAAAACTAAGAAATAAGCTCTCAAAAATAAAGTGCTCAAGACTTAAAGAATAAGCCGAGTAGAAGACTCATGACACCCTTTTAGCATTTGAATCGAGCATAAGCAAGAAATAAGCAACCAAATAAGTAAAACAATAAGAGAAAATGGAATAAGCAAAAGCTTATTTGGATAAAATGAGCTTAGATCTAAATCTAAAAAGCCAAAGGAAGGCTTATTTAAAGTAAGAAATAAGCTAGGAAAAAGCTATAAGCAACAATAAGCCAAAATAAGCTTAAAAAGAAAATAAAATAAAATAGAGGATTAGAAAAAGAATAAGCTCAAATAACATCTTCAATAATCTTCATCTTCATAAAATAAGCTAAAAGAGTTGATTACAATAAGCTAGTCTAATAAGCTTAATAAGCTTTTACAATAATTCCTTATAAGCTAGACAAAAGCTAAACTAAATACAAAATAAAAGAAAATACTATGTGTAAAAATAATACTATCTATCTAACACCACTAAAATGCTACTATGCGTCCTATTTTATAGCCCAAGTGGGGTGGGGGCATTTTCATCATTTTAGGTCATCATCCACTCATATTTCAAGATCTAAGGGTAGTTTGGACATTTTTATGAGGAGCATGTATAATGCAGCTTCGAGGAAGGTCCCTTCAACCGCCTTAATTACCAATGATTGGTAATTATTTTCCTCGGATCCATCCATACCTCGTATAGCAGTTGACAGGCTGTCATAATCTGGATCCACCAATAGGAGTTTGCCTCGTCACCTTCCTGAAGCTTCTTCTAACGAACCAATGATTGGCTCGAATCCTGAGCCAATCATTTATCCTCATACCTGCCATACCAACCTCGGACTAAACCTTGTACTAAATCGAACCTGCCATCCTGACATTCCAATGATTAGAAGTGCCACGTGGCAGCCTCTGATTGGCCAGCCGCCATGACGTGGCACGCCAAGTGGCAACCACGTGGCAGGTCAATGACCGGTCAATGTCGGTCATTTTATGCTTGTTAAAGGTATGTGATTATGTGAATGTATTCCTTGAATGAATACAACTAGTTAACCACTAGTTGTATTTTAGACGAAGATGTTTATGTCATATACTTACTAAGCATTTCGCTTATACGTGAGTTTCCCAATGTTTTGTAGGTTCGAGTGGTGTAGAAAAAGGTAAGGAAAAGAACTAGTTATTGCATAGAAGGTGGATTAAATAACCTCGGTAAGTAGAAGACCCCTCTTTAGATCAAGGAATCGTCAAAGTTGAAGCCCCAAAGTGTCAACCTCTTGTTTTGGTATATATTTGTTATCTTGGGTCTTTTACGTTTTGAAGTTAAACTCTTATTAGTTATGTGTTTTTGGTTAGAATTGAATTGGGTCATATGTAATGTTATGATGGGTATGAATTGGTAGTAGTAAGGTGTTAAGTGATGTTTGGGCTAAGTGTAATGTGACCCGTGAACTTGCATATGAAATGGTTTATGTTTGCGATCTTTATAGCCGAAGCGTATTGTGTCAAAAGTACAAGTTTTAAGGTCATTTGGGGTCTGTTACAGAAGGTTGGGTTTTTGTGTGTTTGAGTTCCTGCAGAATTTGACAGATTCTGTAAATGTTCTCTATTAGGGCATCAATACGGCGTATCCAATTTAATGTATACGCGGTATTGGGCAATACGGTCACTGATATGGCGTACTGCAAGTGTAATACGATGTATTCAATCAATGAATACGGCGTATTCATTCGTTGGTCTTAAATAAGATAAATGTATCCATGAATACGGAGTATCCTCATTTTGGATACGAAGTATCCATTTCTTAGGTCAATACGGCGTATTCAGAAAATGAATACGGCTTATTGAATACAGTTCACAGAAGGTTTATACTTCTTTTATACTTTAAGTTTTCACTTAATGGTTGTGGTATATGTTTCTTATAAATACACATGAGCTTGTGTATGTTGTTGTTTCCAATTTGTGTATTCAAATTCTTATAGGTTGTTTGTAAAGTCATTTTATGAGTTATTTTTCAAAAAAAATCTTGGGTCGTTTTAAGGGGCATTTCAACTTTTACCAAAACAAAACACACACTTAACCCCCTTCTCCTTATCGACGGTTACCACACAACCACCACCACCATCACCGGAAAACTTACATGCATTACGATCCACTTATATATTCTTAATCTCTATGAAAAACTAAACAAATCCCACTCATAAAATACAACATGCATTGAGTATTTTACTAGTTTTAGTTAAGGTTAATTTTGAAGATTTTGGTTGTTATTTGGGGAATAAACACGCATAGACTAGTGTTTTGGTAGCTTGGTTTTGATTAAAAAGCTTTGGTTTTAGTGTTGTGGTTGAGTTCGAGCCACGCTTCAAAAAGGGGAAGCCGAACAAAAGTTTTGTTGTCGATTTCGCTTGTGTAAAACTTGTTTGTAAGGTTATACTAACTCTCTCATGATGTCGTTTTGTTTTAATTATTGCATGCATATGATTATTGCTAGAGATCTAAGTGCGAATGTGTCGAATAAATATTTGTGAGTTGAACTCAAGTTTGATGAGTCTAGTGGACGGAGATAGGATAGTTAGGTGTATTTTTGATATTGTTGGAAGTGAAAAATGAGGTTTGAATGAGTTTTGGAAATGGTATTTTCGAGCACAAATTTCGACAACCACGTGGCATGTTGAGAAATTTTCAAAATCTTCAAAATCTATTTTAAGATTTGAAAATGATAAAGTATGTTCTTAGGTTCGTTTTGATATAAAGTGGGTCTCGTAACTCTTAAAAACGAAGATTTTACGGCCAAATTAAGTTTGGTAGAATTTTTGTAGGAAAAGTTAACCATGAAAATTGACTTTTAAAAGTCAAACTTGTGTAAACACTTGAATATGGTCTTGTTATGTCAAGAGATTGGTCAAATTAGTAAAATAATAACGAAACATTATTTTAGATTCTATATTATCCGTACTTTTGGCAACTTTCTAAAAATGGAAACTTTTCAATGGTACAACATTGTTGGTGCGTCAAAATAATTATTTTGCGTCGCACTTGGAGATTGTAGTATATAATTATATATATATGCTAATTATGATTTTATGATATATGTTCTCGTAGTCACGTACCGCTATATATATTATATAGGTCGCGGTTGAGACGTGAAGTTATTTGCTTGTGTTAAGTTGTTTGATTGGATACTTTTGCTTAAGGTGAGTTCATAGTCTCGCATTTTAAATCTTTTGATTGTTTTATAAACCCGCGAGGGAGATACATGCATGTTTTTTGAAAATCGAACACATATGATTTTATGGTATGCTGGACCCGATTATGAGATATTTCCGCATGAGTAGCTATTGCCAAAGTCCCTAATATCATGAACCGTTAATTACCCGGTGAGGTAAATGCTTGTGCATTAAATAGATCTATTAGGTTTGACAACCCCGTCCGGGGTATAGATCCGACGGTGAACACCTTGTCAAACGGACGTTTTGTATTGAGACAAGTAGGTATGTGACAATCATACCTTGTTTTGGGGCAAGTTTTAGACATATGAAAAGATATATGTAGTGTTAAGGTATCGGTGTCATGATCTTAATGCGTGAAATAAAGATTGATACATTGTATTCATTGTAATGTTTTTCCCAAGAACTATACGTGTGTTCAAAGTTTTAAACTTATTGTTTATAAACTCTGTGAATTCACTCAACAATTTTGTTGACTTTTTAAGCATGTTTTATCTCAGGTAACCAAGGGTGATGGCAACAAGGGAGTGGAGGTCTTGTGCGTGTAGTCGCTTGTGTAGAAGCTTGCTAATGTGTTCCTTGTTTTCATAAAACAATGTCTTTCAATTTGAAACAATTACTTTTCAAATGTTGTGATGGATTTGGTTATGATTTTTATGGGACTAAACGCATTTACTCTGATACTAAATAATGAAACACATGTTTTATAAACGTCTCTTTTGAGTCGTTTTCTATATCTTAGTGTATTGTGCTTTGAAGTAACATCCATTGTGTATTCTGATGCGCATTGTAAAAATGGGGGTGTTACAGATTGGTACCAGAGCCTAAGGTTACAGATTGGTATCAGAGCCTAAGTTTTTTCTTTGGATGTTTTTACACGTGTTGGGTGCATGATGGTTAAAATGTTTTTGCACGTGTTGGGTGCATGATGGTTAAAATGTTTTTGCACGTGTTGGGTGCATGATTGCTAAAATATTTTTGCGCATGTTGGGTGCATGATTGCTATGCGGTTATATAATAAATATATGATTATATATCCGAGATATGTTGACTAGTAGGCTTATTTGAAAGCATAGTCATATGTTGAATAATTACGCAACCATTATTTCTAATAATAATAATTCTTATTAGAATATAATTATTATTAAATATTATTATGTAATTTCTAGATTATTATGGTGAATGTATTTCCCCTGATCATGTTGATTACTTACCCAAGGTCGAGCCAAACCAACCTGATCTTGCTCCCGCTATTCTCGAGCCTGCCTTAGTCGATGAGAATGAGGAACCAAACGGAGAAGGAGAGTTAGAAGACGAAGAATAGTTTGAGGAGGAAGAACCTTAAGAAGAAGAAGAAGAACATATAGAAGTAGACATTAGGGAAGAATAGAATGAACCGGAGCTGACGTTTCCATATGAAAAGGCGGATCCTCTTAACCCTCCGCAACCTGCTTCTGATTCAGAGCCCGATGATGTGGTCGAGGTTGAGAATGTGGTCGAGCATGAGGACGAGACTGTTCCTGCTAGTGTCCATGAGGTAGGTGAGTCGTCTACTGCCACTTTCCTTCGAGAGGATGGTGATAGTCTATTGCCTAGTTTCATAAGGAGGGACATTAACTCTCTTTTTGGTCGGATTGCTTCTCTTTCAAAACGAGTGTGCATTCGCGAGACGACGCATGCATTGGTCAAAAAGAAAGGGGAGGCAAAGGATAAGTATTATGGTAAGTTGATTGTGGATTTGGGTAATGAAGTGCGATGTAGCGTGGGAGAAAGAGAGGCTGTATTGGAAGATATTATCAGAGAATTTGGTAATGCTGAAGAAAAAGCTGAGTGTAAGAAGTTGAAGAAAGAGATGGAAGACGCAAGGCTAAGCAACACGCTTCTTCGTATGCAGAAAGAACAAGTCGAGAGAGATCTCTATTGGACTAGAGTTCAAGCTCATGAGTTCTACCAGGAGATGATTCGTAGGGGAGTTGTGTTTGAAGAAAGACCGAATGAGGCTATCGATGTTCTGGTCAAGGATGAGGAGAGTCCATCATCTGAGCCGCGGGGATCCCCTCGTGACTCTTAGTAGTTTAGTTTCATTAGTAGTATCTTTATTTTGTAATCACTAAACTCAATCCTTAGTTAGTAGACTTGATGCTATTGGTTGTAACAATTTGTATCATTCTATGATATAATGCAACTATGTATTAACTCTTTTGTGATGAATAATGAATGACTATCTTTTGATTACTACTTGATGTTGTGTGACTAATGTTGTCGATTGATTTGCTTTAACATGTTATGATTATATCATGGTATGAATGCTTATCAAGATTTTCTTTTATGTCGTGACAAAATCATGCCACCAAAATCAGGACCTATGACTCAAGCTGCCATTGAGCGGATGATCACATCGAGGATTAATGCTGCTCTGATTGCTGATCGAGCCAGGCGAGATACTGCTAGTGGGCATGGCAGATCTGGACAAGGTGGAGCACCTGCCACCTGTGAGTGCACTTTTGCCGGATTTATAAAGTGCAACCCTACTGTTTTTCATGGTACTGAAGGGGTTGTCGAGTTGCGAAGATGGTTTGAGAAAATTGAGATAGTTTTTGGAATCAGTAAATGTGCGGAAAGAAAGTTAAGTTCGCTGCCTCTACATTGCAAAGACCTGCTTTGACTTGGTGGAACACTAAGGTTGTAACCGTAGGATTGGAGGCTGTTAACCAAATTCCCTGGACTGAGATGAAATAAATGATGACTGTAGAGTTTTGCCCAGCAGAAGAAGTTCAAAGGATGGAGCATGAATTGTAGAATCTAAAGGTTAAGGAATTTAATATTCTTGCCTATACCCAGAGATTCAATGAATCGGCCTTGATGTGTCCAAGAATGGTCAAGCTAGAAAATGTGAAAGTTGATGCTTATATCAAAGGATTGTCTAAGAACATCAAGGGTGAGGTCACTTCCTTAAGGCCTGCCAACCTGAGTAAAGCTGTGCGTATGGCACACAAGTTGATGGAGCAAAAGATTTAAGCGAAGCATGAGAGGACAATGGAAGAAAATAAAAGGAAGTAGGAGAAGTTCCAAAGTGGGAACATTAGTAGGGGCAACTATAAGGATAACTCTAGCCATCAGCAGAATAATTAAAAGCAAGGAAATGCGTGAGCTATGACCACTGCTCTGAATGAGAGTAATGCACCTACTAGACTACCCCTGCCGTGTAACCGTTGCTTTATTCGACATACTGGTCCTTGTACGATCTAATGCCATAACTGTGGAAAGGTTGGGCACAAGTTGAGGTATTGCAAGGAGAAGAATGTTACCACTGGTGCGAACGCTCGGCCCATATAGACTTGTTATGATTCTGGTAAGCAGGGGCATACAAGGAACCACTGCCCAAAGAAGAACAAGCCACAAGGTGGCAATGCGAGTGGTCAAGCCTATGTGATTAAGGATGCTGACAAACAAGGTCCGAATGTGGTTACGGGTATGTTTTTACTCAATAACCGCTATGCTTCTATTTTGTTTGATTCGGGTTTCGATAAGAGTTTTATGAATACTAGATTTAGTCACTTAATAGATATCAACCCGAATAAACTAGACACTAGTTATGAAGTCGAGTTAGCTGATGGAAAGGTGGTTAGAACTAACACAGTATTGAGAGCCTGCACTGTAAATTTAGTGATCCATCTTTTTGAAATTGATCTTATGCCTATTGAACTCGGTACGTTTGACGTCATCATTGGGATAGATTGGTTAGCCGAGCATGATGCCGTCATCGTCTGTGGTAAGAAGGTTGTTCGTATACCTTATGGGAAGAAGACGTTGATAGTCGAGGGTGACAAAGGTCCGTCCCGACTAAAAGTCATATCTTGTATTAACGCCCGTAAGTATATCGAGAGAGGCTGTCAGATGTTTGTAGCATACGTGACTGAGAAGAAATTGAAGGAGGAGCGCCTGGAAGATGTGCCAGTAATTCGTGACTTTCTTAAGGTGTTTCTTGATGATTTGTTGGGACTGCCACCACCTAGGCAAGTAGAGTTCCTAATCGATTTGGTACCGGGGGATGCACCTATTGCACGAGCACCGTATCGTCTGGCATCGCTTGAGATGAAAGAACTGTCAGTACAACTGCAAGAACTGTCAGAGAAAGGATTTATTCGCCCGAGTTTGTCATCGCGGGGAGCTCCGATGTTGTTTGTAAAGAAGAAGGATGGATCCTTTCGGATGTGTATTGATTACCGCGAACTGAACAAGCTGACGATCAAGAATCATTATCCTCTTCCGAGAATTGACGATTTGTTTGATCAACTTCAAGGTTCGAGCGTGTACTCAAAAATTGATTTACGATCAGGTTACCATCAGCTTCGCATTAAAGAGGAGGACATTCCAATTACCGCATTTAGGACTTGGTATGGTCACTTTGAGTTCCAAGTGATGCCGCTTGGACTGACCAATGCGCCTGCTGTGTTCATGGACTTAATGAATCGAGTATGCAAGCCATATCTTAATAAGTTTGTGATTGTGTTCATTGATGATATTCTAATCTATTCCAAGAAAAAGGAAGAACACGAAGAGCATTTAAAGATTATCTTGGAGCTACTTAAGAAAGAGCAATTGTATGCCAAGTTTTCAAAGTGTGATTTTTGGCTAGATTCGGTACAATTTCTTGATCATGTAATTGACAATAAAGGCGTTCATGTTGATCCTGCCAAGATTAAAGCAATAAAGAATTGGGCTGCTCCAACAACACCAACGGAGGTGAGGCAATTTTTTGGATTGGATGGTTACTATCGGAGGTTTATTGAGGGTTTTTCTTTGATCTCCAAGCCCCTAACTAAGTTGACTCAGAAAGATAAGAAATATGAATGGGGTAAGGAAGAAGAGAATGCTTTTTAAACACTGAAGCAGAAATTATGTAGTGCACCTATCTTAGCGTTGCCATAGGGGATGGAAGATTTCATGGTTTATTGTAATGCATCACTAAAGGTTTTGAAGCCGTATTGATGCAACGGGAAAAGGTGATGGCATATGCTTCCCGACAATTGAAGGTCCATGAAGAGAATGACACAACCCATGATTTGGAGTTGGGTGCTGTTGTTTTTGCTCTTGGTTGTGGAGACATTATTTGTACGAAACAAAGTGTGTAGTTTTCACTGATCACAAGAGTCTCAAGTACATTCTCAATCAGAAAAAGCTTAACATGAGACAACAAAGATGGATTGAGCTTCTAAGCGATTATGATTGTGAGATCCATTATCATCTGTGATAAGCAAATGTAGTGGCTGACGCCTTAAGTCGGAAGGAAAGGATTAAGCCATTGCATGTTCGAGCTTTGGTGATGACTGTTCATAGCAATCTACCTAAGCAGATTCTTGAAGCTCAGAAGGAGGCAATGAAAAAGAAGAATGCAAGGGCTAAAAATTTGGGAAGGTTGATTAAGCAAATATTCGAGTTTTGCCTCGATGGGATTCGTTGTTTTAGAAAGCGTATTTGGTTGCCACAATTTGGTGGGTTGAGGGACTTGGTTATGCACGAGTTGCATAAGTCAAAGTACTCCATTCACCCGGGATCTGACAAAATGTATCAAGATCTGAATCAATTATATTGGTGGCTGAATATGAAGGCTGATATGCCACCTATGTAAGAAAGTGTATGACTTGTGCGTAAGTTAAAACAGAGCATCAAAGACCGTCTAGACTACTTCAACAACCTAAAATTCCCGTGTGGAAATGGAAAAGGATCACTATGGATTTCGTTTTTAGACTTCCGAGGATGTCGAGTGGTTATGATTCGATTCGGGTCATTGTTGATCGATTGACCAAATCAACTCATTTCCTACCAATAAAGAAGATGGATAGCATGGAGAAGCTTACACAACTCTACCTAAAGGAAGTTGTGTGTAGGCATGGTGTTCCTATATCAACCATTTCGGATAAAGAAAGCCATTTTACGTCTAGATTCTGGAGATCGCTTGAGAAGGCGTTAGGGACTAATTTGGATATGATTACCGCTTACCACCCAAAAATGGATGGTCAAAGCGAGAGGACAATACAAATTCTTAAAGATATGTTGCGTGCATGTGTGATCAACTTTGGAAGTAGTTGGGATCGACATCTGCCATTAGTCGAGTTCTCTTACAATAATAGTTATCACGCAAGTATCAAGGCCGCACCATTTGAGGCTTTGTATGGATGGAAATATAGATCGCCCGTCTGCTGGAGTGAGGTTGGAGATAGCCAACTTACCGGTCGGGAATTGATTCAGGAAACGACAGAAAAGATTTTTCAAATTAAGAACCGTTTGTTGACTGCTCATAGCCGCCAGAAAAGCTACGCGGATAGAAGATTTAAGCTGCTAGAATTTGAAGTTGAGGATAGGGTATTGTTTAAAGTATCACCTTGGAAGGGCGTTATTCATTTTGGAAAATGCGGAAAGCTGAGTCCATGTTACATCGAACCATTCAAGATCTTAGCAAGAGTAGGTCCGGTGGCTTACACGTTAGAACTACCTAAAGAGTTGAAAGGGATTTATAGCATGTTTCATGTTTCTAATCTCAAGAAGTGCTTAGCGGATAAAAATCTCATCATCCCTCTTGACGAGATTTAATTTGATGATAAGCTGCACTTTACTAAAGAGCCGGTGGAAACTATAGATTGAAAGGTTAAGCGACTTAAGCGAAGTCGGATTCCTATCGTTAAAGTTCGCTGGAATTCGCGAAGAGGACCGGAGTTTACTTGGGAAAGTGAAGATCAGTTCAGAGATAAGTACCCCCACCTCTTTGTTGAAGATGAAAGA
>BQNB010081552.1:0-29590 GCA_026074375.1 Tanacetum coccineum
ACTTTAAGGTTTTTAAGCCAAAAAATTTGAATCACTAATTTGCTCTTTGTAAAGGTTTTTGAACACAAATCAAACATAAAACTAAACACACCACTCCATGGCTCTTGATACCAATTGAAGAATACTAGTAATCTTAAGATCAAACCAAGAACAAGAATGAGATGTGGGGTTGTGATGTTAGAGAGAGATTGGATGGAAAATGGATGAATTGTATAAAATGTGATATAGAAAAATGGAACAACCAACCCTCTCCAAGGCTAGGAGAGGGACTTATATAGTTCCTATGGAGGCCGGCCATGGGCTAAGTTGGGCCTCCCATGGGCCTTAGGCCTGACTAGATTACTAATCTAATCATTTCACTAACTACGAGCTAAGACTTGTTACAACTTGGAAGTGACCGACACTTTTCGTGTTTCCAACACTAGCCTTCCAAACTTTCAACTTGTTTCATATATTGTTTTCTAGACGTGTTTTAAACAAAACTTACAATTATTTAGTTAAGTAGCTTCTCACATAACAAGAGCTATCGGTGTTTGTTTGGCGCAATAGGCTGCAGCTGGAGCTGAGGCTGATGCTAGGGCTGGAGCTGGAGCTGAAGCTTATATTATAAGCCGAAAGCTGAAGCTTATATTTTTATAAAGCTGTTTGACGAATTAGTTGGAGATGAAGCTTATTAATGTAAAAACGCATAAAAGTACATCAAATTACGTTAAGAAAAATTATAGTTTTTTTTTATAATTCATTATATTTTGAAGTGTATTTAAGTAAAATATTTTTCAAACTTGTGCCCTAAGGGCATAAGTTAAAGAGGGTCCTATTGCCTGCATGTCACCTTCTGAATGCCAGTCAGTAGTTGTAGTGCGTAATGCTAAAGAATAATGAGGATCACTCAATGGCTGTGGGGTCTTCTTTAACTTGTGCCTTTGAGACACAAGTTAGAAAAACCATTTAAATAATTAGACCAACTATAAACTATCATAAGCCATTTTATATTGGTTTAGGCTTATGACTTATAAATCCTTGTGGTTTAACGAAAATTGCATCTATTGTCTTTCAGAGTTTAAAATTGCATTCTTGGTCTTTATCTTTGCAAATAATAACATCGATAGTCCATCACCCTAGACTATCAAGGACGGTAGATGAATTTTTTCCAAACCACGGGAACTATCAGCGTTACAGTGGGGGACTATCGGTGTTATTATTTGCAAAGATAAATATTAAAAATGCAACTTTGAACTATTAGGGACGGAAGATGCAATTTTTGCCAAACCACAAAAACCGTTTATATAATTTACTCTGAAATCTTTTATAAACATGTGTGACAAATAAGTCTTGTATTAGAAAGTAGCTTATTTTAAAAGTTCAAGCATTAATAAGCCTCAGTAAACCCTTTACCAAACATATAATCATTTTATCAATTAGAAATCATAAGAAAAATGTGATTAGGTAAGATATGTATATTAGCAGACCTTAATTAGGTAAGATATGTCAATCCTTAGTACAATAGGGTTAGGTTGATGTACCTCTACTGTTTTTTCTTTTGTCATAATCTTTATAAGATTAAGTAATCCATGGTTTAAGCTTAATTACAACAAGTGTAATATTTAAATATAAATCTAGTAGTTTTTCAAAACAATTTGCAAAGTTGCAAGTTGTAAGTAAGTTTTGAACTTCAATTCATATATAAATTCATTGCATCAAAAAGTTATAATAAACTGGGATAAAAAAAAAAGTTATAATAAACTCATTATTTAATTTTTAGAGTAATGTTTTCTTAGGAAGTAAACAAGGAAATAGATTCAATGAATTAGAAATGTGAGATAACCATGTTTAGAAGAATAAAAAAAGATTAGTTGAGAATTGAGAATTGAGAATTAGTCATTTTTGTTGTGATTTTTGGTCAAAAATAGGAATTAACTTTAGGAATAAGCTAAGGTATCAAGTAGCGTGATGGGCAAAAAGTATTGACGAGTGAGTTTGTCTAGAAACAAAGAATTTAATAAGAAAGTGCGAAATTGCAAAAACGGTCCCTGTGATAAGTCCGAGTTGCATTAACATTCTTTATCTTTTTCGAAAATGCAGACGTCGTTTTTGTGAGAAACCTTTGGTATCAAAGTGAAATAACTAAAATGCCCTTGACATTAGTGAAACTTTGTTTTCACTTTGGGTTCTTTTAGTCATTTAAGTTCAGTTAATAGACGATATCCGCATTAAGGTTTCTCGTTTGACGGCGGATGCACTTAAGGGTGTCAAAAAACCCGACTCGATTCGAACCCGATTAAGCCTATTCAAGTCGGGTTACTTGGGTTAACAATTTTATTCTAGTCAACTCGAGTCACCCGAATAATAAATAGGGTCGGGTATCTGAAAACGTGTGGCGAACTCGGGTTCGGGTAGACCGGTTGACCCGATAAGGGTTTTTCTTTAATTTTTTATATAATTTTTATAAATTATCTATTTAAATGAGTACAAATAGGCAATGTTATTACTCCCTTCGTCTCAAAATAAGTGCCATGTTTTGACTTTTTTAAGTCTTTTTTTTTACTTTGACTTTAATTTTTTTTTTTTTTCGTTATATAATAGTTGATGAAAATTATACCAACGAAAATACATTTAAAACTCAATCATTCATATATTTTGCATCAAGTATTATATAACACAAACAAAAATATTTAAAGTTAAAGTTGAAAAAGAAAGATTTCATAAAGTCAAAACAAGACACTTATTTTAGAATGGAGGGAGTACATTTTACTCATATTCGAATTGACCTGAACTCGATATGAACCCGAACTAAATGGATCTGACCCGATTTGACCTGAACCTGACTAACCCGAATTAAAATAGGATCAGGTTCTTTTCTATTATATTTAGCCGTGACCCAACTTTAATCCGACTCGATTAACAGCCCCATCTTCACTTTTAGAGAAGTACAAACTTTTTCTTCAATTTAACCATACCATAGGGATGGTTTATGCAAATTATTTAAAAAAGGAAATCTAATCCAACAAGTCTTGAAAAACACACCAACACAAACATCAAAACATGCATGGCTTTTGTTAGTTTTATTCAAAAAAGGAAACTACTTACATATAGCCCCCACTTTTCCAACTTGTTTTCTAAATTCACTGAATCAAGACCACCCTCCATACATATACATTCATGGATTCTAATCCAATCTCATTTTCATAGTATAGAAGAGAGTTGTCACTTCTTAAGGTAATGTTCTTTTGTTACATATTTGTGTACATGTTGAGTTTAGATTATTCATTTGTTGTTTTTGTGTATGTTGAGATTGTGTTTACAAGTATTTCAATATTGAATACATGTATGGTTGATGTTTTAGGATTAGTCGGCTCGCAATGTTGAGTCTGCAACCTATTGTAAATGAATGGAAAAAAATGATTACTTTGATGCATTAGATGTATTGGAATTAAGGTATAGTTAGGTGTGACATTGATTCTTAGATGTGATTATTGTTGCCTATACAAAATAATTCCTGGTATTGGTAGATGCTCTCTCGAACCTGAATTAGTCTAAACATTGTCTTTCGTATAGCCCGGTAGACAGGGACGGAGACAGGGGGTGTCCCGCGGGTACCCGGGACACCTATGGATTTTTTCGATGTAGTGTTAATTTTTGAAAAAAACAATAATTTTTTCGAAATGTATCATAAATGCTCGATCGAAATGTGTTTCTGGTCTTATCATTTTAATGAAATATTCGGTTTAATTTCACTTTTGAACTATATTATATTACGGTTAAAAAAAAATTGTGCACCCGGTTATATCTGGTGCTCGCTCCGTCCTTGCCGGTAGACCAATGATTCAAGTTTCTGCAGATGTTTACTTATATAAAGATTTATATGTAAGATAACCCCTGAATAATCAAAATTAGGCTTATTGCAGCGCGCTACTTTAGAACTTAATATTTGATACCTAGCTGACTAATTAGATAACAGGATTAGTTTCGCTATACCTAAACACTAGGAACTACTAAGTAGATGATACTAAGATGAATAATGATGTTAGTTGCATTGTCTAAAGTGGACACTTAAGGAGGATTTGTGATCTAACTTTTTGTTATGTATGATTTACAGATCGAAAACAAATAGTACATTGGACTTTTTCTCGAGACTTGTTGAAGAACTTTAAAACGATTGATAATAATCAAGAAAAACGATCAAGTATTATGGAAGTGAGAAGAATGAACATGAACTTGAGCTCTCACGAAAGAAGTACTAATGGTGGTTCCAAAACAGTTGTACATCAAGGGCGACAAATGGGGTCAGAGTATGATAACCGAAACAGGATGGTGATGATGTCAAAATCCAAAAGCAGAAGTAGCTATTTCAGCTTGGAGTCGATGGTCGTATTGGTAGGATTAGCGGCGTCGTTATTGATACTTCCTTTGATCCTTCCACCACTTCCACCACCTCCGTTTATGTTGTTGTTGCTTCCTCTCTGCATCTTTGGTGTTCTCATGGTATTCGCCATCATGCCATCATCTAGTGCTGCTCGTCACAAAAGTGAACGTCCGAATCAGTAAATCGTCGTTTTTTGTGGTTAAAATTCTTTGTTAATTTACTACAGAACATTGGATGTTATTATGAGTTATTATGTTAGTTTAAAGAGATGTAAAGAGGCTTATACATTTAGTTAATTAATTACCAAAAATGCTCATCAAATGCATATGCTTGTTCTTTATAGATTTGTAATTTAGTTGAAGTTTCCTTATAAAGAAACTATTCCATTTATGGAAAGTGTTATTATTATCAAATGTTTTATCAGTGAGTTTTGAAATACATAATCGGATCATTTTATGATCTGTGTGCGATCTCGATCTTACAATGATCCTGCACGAATTGAGATAAAAAAAACATGAGCTTGTAGTAGGATCGGATCGTTTACAGATCTTGCGTGTGATCTGACTATCGTAGACAGACCCTCCTTAAAATAAGATACTACTACGATCCTGTTTGTTTTTCATGTGGAATCGTAAGATCGTACAATCAGGATCGGGATCTTGACAACCGTTCATTTTTCGTTAAATTTATTGGTATGGGTCATTTAGCCGCCTTGGTCAATTTGTCTTGCTATTTTATTAGTATGAGTAAAAGTCCAATTTGCCTTACTATATTTTTAGCAATACTAGTTCAACTGGCTTGTTATTTTATTGCCAGGAAATCAAGATCAAGATACTATGCTAGCTGGATCGACGATTTTTAGCTTAAAAAAGATCGGGATTTTAACAACCATAATCTCATGACATGCTTTGTTCTTTGTTTTTGGCACATACTGCGCCACTTGTATCGTCTGGCCCCATATCTTTCGAGATCTTTTCTTACCCGATTCCTGATGTTGCTTGATGAACCTACTAATTTGGCTTAGAGCATTTCAAGTATTAGGCATAACTCATCAAGAAAGTCGTTATTGTAACGAAACCATTATTTTCGCCCGTGCAGCTTGTAAGAAACTAGTCTTCTGCTGCTGCTGCTAAAGAATTCAAAATCGATACATACTATGACCGTTAAACTGAACAAGACTCGTTTTTGGTTTAAAACAGAGAGATGATATATCATGATTTGGTTCTGGACAAAGAACTGGGAACCAATCTTTTCTAAACTCAAGAACCAAAAACAGTCCTGGTTTTGTTCTCTAGTTTTGCCTGTCGGGAATGCATTAACAAGGCGAAATTCTTAAGATAAGATAACAATGCTATGAAGAGCTTTTTGTCATACCACTTGTACATGATCATTTAAGATAATAGATTCAAGAGGATCCGCAAAAGATCCAAAATTTTCTTCGTCTTAAAACACAACACATTTCATCATGTCTTATATCATCGTTCATCACGCATGGAGCAAAAATGGAGGAGGAAGATGTTTCTCTAGTACAGCCAAAAGCTCTTGTCCCTGACTTGCTTCCTCCATCACTACACCACCCAACCGTTTAGCGGCTTCCACTAACTGCCCTCGTAACTGTTGGGACAACAAACAGCCACCCGCCTTTACACACTCTCTATACAGTGGCAGGTATGCTATTGCAACCCTTAACGGGCCCGGAAGGTCCATTAAGCGTATGGGCGACCCGCCCCATTTCAAGATGCTGATTAGGTTAAAGTAATGGACCTGACCTTGCCTTAGTCCGTTGAAGAAAGCTGCTTCTGACCATTGTTCTTGAAGAAAGTCACGCAGCTCGGGAGCAACTGAATCGTCGTCTGATCTAGAAATGGTATCAGCCACTGCATATGTGGCAACTGGATCACCTAGAAAATTGGATTGAAGGAGATAGGCGACACCATCAAGGGACCCGCCACTTCTTTCGCCGGCGGCTTTGAGGATTTCAATGCTGAGAGCTGCTAGGACGTGTTGTGGGACGTGTGGGAGGAGATAGGCCGCAATGTCGACTTGGCTGCTTGATGTGGCGGCTGTTAGGGCTAGACAAAGTTCCATGTCTCGGCAGCCTCGTTTGACAAACCATTGGACAACTTGCATGCAGCCCCGTTCCGCTGCTCTCATTAACGGGCCTAGAAACGCCATTGCATTTCCTTCTTCGACTAGACATTCCATTGTGCCGATCTTTCCGTAGTGTGATGCGAAACCTAGAGCCAGGTCAACATCTACATCCAAGCTGTTCCTTTGAGCAATCTGAAAGTCAACTCCCAGATTAGTACAGAATAAGCAAAATTGCAGGAAAAAATAAATGAATGTAAGACTGTCTGGTTACCTGCAATAATATGCGAACGAGCTCAGTGCTACCAAAACGTGAGGCCTCAAGAAAGCATTGATTTACATTATCTGCGCCGCCTTCCACTAACATGGCCAGCAACCCTTGAACAGCAGTTGCGGACATACCAGATGCCCAGCCAGGATCAAAGGAACTTGAAAAGAGAGTAAGAGGGAAACAAGCAGCGTCAAAAGCCTCGGTGAAGTCCTTTCCAGTAAGGTGATTGCCGGCAAGATCTAAAAACGTCTTAAACGCAGACAATTGTAGTTGAACCTGAACAGCAGAGTTCTGATTGACCCTATCTCTGTTCCCCTGGCAACGAGAGTGAAAACCTATACATTTCAGAGCCCATTCAGTGAACTTCTGGACCTTAGCACCAGCTTCAGCCTTCAGAACCTCATCCCCGTTACACTCCTGAAGGCGCTCATGTAACCTGCAAAAAAGAGATGATTCAACTCCAAGCCAAGATTATTTAATAAAATCTAACAAAAACACAAAAAGCTTCTACCTAGTAGATAGCTTATGTTTTAGCATTGACTTAATTCAGTTTATCGTTTGATGATTAAATTTGAATACGAAGAAAATCCCATCGAGATCAAGAAAAAGCACAAGGAATAAGAAGCTAGCTGCTATACTAGACAGTAGTTCCTGTTAAGCTAAGAGTGAGTCAAAGTCTTTGAGCTCGTTATTCTATAATTTTAAGCAATGCTAACAAACCCGCTCTATTAACCTCTGCAGCTTGGCATGGACGTTAACTTATTACTTGGCATTACGCCAAACTAAGAAGCATAGAATGCTACGCGGCATTTATCTAAATGGCCTTGTGTTGGTGATTTTTAATAGCTGCTTTATGATTTATGCTTTTGATCACGAGATATTAAATAGCTTTTTTAACATGCCCGTATGTTCCTTAATAGGAGAACATTACGTTTCTAGAGGCAACAAAAACAGCAGAAATATGGGTAGAAACAAGACACGGTGAATTATTAATTTAAAGAGTAAAGAATTACCTTCGTGCCATAACCGATACAGTATCTGCAAGGCTCATTGTTCGGCTTTGGCAAGCCGAAACACACGAAGCCAAGAATGAAGTCCTAAGAGCGGCTCTTGTAAAATCGCAAGCCCCATTAGAAATAATCGTTCTAATCAACCCGTTAATCCCGTCAAGCTCATGATGGGTACTCAAAAACCAAATCGAATCCAACGAAATACACAAAGCATCATTAAGCGTCTGCGGATCAGCTAAAGATATCAAATTATCCGCTAGCTCCCAATCATGCGAACTCACCGCACCTTGAAACAAACGCCCGAGCTCAATCCTGTCTTGTCTGCTAAGCTTCTTCTCTTGCACACATTTCTCGACATCTACGTCTCCAGATCCCACAGTTAGCAACCCGTGTTTCAATTTACTCCCATCAACGCCGCATTTGCTTACAAGCGGCGCCTCCCTTGAGAATACCACATTTTCGTTTTCATTTTCATCCGACTTATCCATTTCCATTTCATCGCAATTCGTATGATTCCCTAATAAGAAAACCGCGTCCTCGTCCTCCTCTCCCACGTCTTTCTTTTTATCCATTTCTCCACCACTACTTCCGATCCCGAATAATCCCAAAAAAAACGACTAATCAACGTCTCGAAGCAGGGGCAGAATAATTATACATCCCAATCACAACCTTATCCAAACAACCTTAAAAACCAAACAAAAAACCTTAAATCTTGTCCCCTAGTAAACCCGATTCAATTCTATCGAAACCGCAACAAAACGCAGGACAAAAATAGGATAAAATGAGCAAGAAAAACCTAAAAACATGAAATGAGTAAACTTTAATCAATAAAACAGAAAACCCATCAATAAAAATGAATCTTTTTAGCATCTAACTGAACAAAAATGAATCTTGTTACCTAATATCCCATCAATCTGATCACCTGCAAAAAAAAAAAAAAAAAAAAAAAGTTATGGGTAATGAAGATGATAAGATGAATTGAAGGAAAGTACAAAAATTTACCTGAATTAATGGTGAAATGAGTCTAATTTTTAATGGATTGGATTGATGAAATTAGGGTTTGAAGGAGTGTGTGAGAGAGGTGTTTTTTGTGTGTGAAATGAGATTTTTTTTTATTTATTTATTTTGGGTCTCACTTTTTTTACCTCTCTCTTATTTTTTACTCCTTTTTCTTGCCCAATTTTGGTGTTTGGAAAATGTGAAAAGTGAATTTATATTGAGTGGATTTTGATTGTGTGGTGGTGAATGAGGTGGTAAAAATGATTGGTTAGGTTAAAATGGTAAAAAATGAAAGATAGTGGTTGTTTTAAAATTTCAATCTTGAATGTGATATCTAAATTCAATGTTTTGAAATTCGGTTTGATCTTTAAAACTAGTTCTGGTTATAAAAACGAGTCAGACTAAACCAGTTTTATTCGGAACCTAGTTACACACGCCAGGTTTGAAGCAACCTGGTTATCGAGACCTGGTCAGGTTTGTTTTTTTTCATGTTTTTTATACAAAATAAAATAAGTTAATTATAGATAATTGTGTCGTTATGTATTTTTACAAGTTAAATGTTTTTCAAGGCTCAATATATTGATTATTTATGATTTATATTATACTTTTTTGTTATTGGATGTATAAGTTTTATTTGTGTGTAGAAGACTGAGTTGACTCAATGGTCGAACCGGTTGAACCAGTAATCCGATGACTCGACCGAGTCGATTAAAGACCCGATAAACATAATTTTTTTATTTAAAAAGCCATTAATTTTACTAATCCTTTGTTATTTGGTATAAATAATAAAAACTAATTTCTATAAAATATAGAGAGAATTACATAAATCGTCCTTGTGGTTTGTCGTATCTAATAGATTTGGTCCATGTGCTTTTTTTACATCGTGTTTGGTCCTTGTGGTTTTGATCCATTACGGGTTTGGTCCCTTGACCAACATTTCTTTAGTTTGACCAAGGGACCAAACCCGCAATGGATCAAAACCACAAGGGACCAAACTCGCAATGGATCAAAACCACAAGGACCAAACCCGATAAAAAAAGGCACAGGGACCAAATCTGTTAGATCCGTCAAACCACAAGGACGATTTATGTAATTCTCTCTAAAATATATTGTTAATGTTTTCAATTATGACGACTTACATTCAATATCGTTTATATCTTAGTATTATTTTGTATTATATTATTGCTTTCTTAGTCTATTTTAATTGCTTTAAGTAATTTGATGTTATTTAGAAGAACGACGCAAACACATGAAGTAACTGAAGTAAAATGGTGAAAATATAGAGTAAATTGCATTTTTGGTCCCTGTGGTATGGCCAAATTGCAGGTTTAGGACCATAATTTTTGAAATTGCAGTGATGGTCTCTATTTTCATGTTTGGGTTGCAGGTTTGGTCCTTTTGGGTTGCATTTTTGGTCCCTGTGGTTTGGCCAAATTGCAGGTTTGGTCCCGGCCCGGGGATAAAATTTGCAACCGAAACTTGAAAATAGGGACCATCACTGCAATTTCGAAAGTTAGGGTCCCAAACCTGCAATTTGACCATACAACATGGACCAAAAATGCAATTAACTCTGAAAATATATTATCTTAAATATGTCTTCATGGCATTATGATATGATATTGAAGATGCTTTAAAGATTAAGATTGGTGTGTTTATGCTTGGTGTGTTTATGCAAGTCAAGGACGATTTATGTAATTCTCTCTAAAATATATTGATATATGTTTCTCATAAAGACGACTTAACCTCAATATCATTATATCTTAGTTTATTTTGTATTTATATATTGCATTCTTACGTATTTTAATTGCTTTAAAGTACATTTGATGTTATTTAGTACAACACACTGAAGTAAAATGGTGAAAATATATTATCTTAAATATGTCTTTATAGCATTATTTTAATTGTTTTTAATTGAAGATGCTTTAAAGATTAAGCTTGGTTGTGTGTGAAAAATATACGATAGTTAATCAACTCAGAAATAATATATCATTTTATTTTTTGTTTTTAATTATGTTTCTACTCATATTATCCTGACAAGTGACAGAATTGACAGTTTAAAACAATAATCAATTTTGTATCAACTAGATTGAACGTAAAGCCTTGCTGTTCTAAAAAAATAATTACTTATCACAACTTGAAGGCACAATGATAGATTAGAAGAATTAGATTCTCAAAAACTAATCTAAGTTTTGTTGAAAACTTTTTATTTAAGAATTCACACCATTATTGAATCTTAAAATTCTTGAAACAAAGGTGTAAGAGTAATATATAAATGACAAGTGGATCCACTTACATTTAATAATTAGATCTTAAATTAGTTGAACCATTAAGATCACCAATTAAAATGTTGTCAAACAAAGCTAAGCTCACTGATTGACATGTACTGCATTATTTAACTTCATTGACATATACAAACCATGATTTCCGCTCTTTAAGCTGACTAATCCACGAGTTTGAACCCACCGCCTCACAGACTCAAACCAGGTAAAACCCTCATTTTTCAAAAGGTGACTAATCCACGAGTTTGAACCCACCGCCTCACAGACTCAAACCAGGTAAAACCCTCCTTTTTCAAAAGCTGACTAATCCACGAGTTTGAAATCACCGCCTCACAGACTCAAATCAGGTAAAACCCTCCTTTTTCAAAAGGTTGATTGCTAACGATATCTCTTTCACAAATGTCTTAAATTTATAAGCTCGAATAGACCACGAGACGAATAACATTAGTTCCTTGTCCACCCGATCACTCGCACACATCCACTCCCCCCCCCCACCCCACTCCCCCCCCACTCACCACTACCCGCCCAAAAATGACCCTCCATTTACAAAGCTGACTACTCCACGATAATTGAAATCAACCACCATCACAGCCACCAAACAGGGTAAAACCACTACCTTTAACAAAAGTATGAATAGCTAACAGAAAACTCTTTCACAAATGTCTTAAATTTATAAGCTCGAATAGACCACGAGACGAATAACATTAGTTCCTTGTCATGTATTGACACAAGTTGGTACAAGTCAGCTGAATGAGTTTAAATGCGTCAAATAGCGATAGTACTCTTCGACAGATTCAGAACAAACCCAGAACTCTCCGTTCAAATGCTTCAAAATCATGTTCGGGTAATTTAAGTAGTGTAAATCGATAAATATAAACTCTGTTTCAGAATCAAGAGAATAAAATAAAAAACGATTCACACAGCGACACCACCAAGGATGTGGGAACACACCCTGGTCATATTTTACACAAAAGTACACGGACAACAACCTCCTTACACATTTGAGCGTATGTCACGTATCTAGGAGAATAGAAACTTAAAATTTCAAGTAAAGTTTTTTCGACCACACAGCATTGTTTAGCCTTAAGAAGCGGGAAAACAGCATGCCTCCAAAGTTTCTACTCTTCAGCAGCACTTGCGGCACTTAGGTCTACATTCAGGTCGAGAACCTACAAAAGAAAGTTTGTTAGCATCCTCAACAGCAGTAGCAGCAGTTTGATTATTGATAGCAGATCAATCCAATTGAGTCGTTTAGATCTGCTCTAAAAAAACCTGCTTTGACCCATTACCCATATTGACCCACTCATTTTGCTATATATGTTCGGGATTTTATATTGAAAAAAAAACTAGGTGCCTTGAGTGAAGTTAGAGATGCAAAAATTGAGATACTAAAAGAAACAAATTGGTTGGCAAAGTAGGAATTGAACTTGTACCTTTCCGGTTATCATCGAGTACATGTTGAGCACATCACTAACAGTTGACTCGAAGTGAGTTGTGGCATCATAGCTCTGTTGAAACATGAAAAGAATTACAAAAGCACTACAAAATTTAAAGCAATTACTTGATCAATATGATCTGTTAGTAATACTCACAGTGGAGATAAAGCAATTATCAAGAGTTGGCTCGTTGCATGGCTCATATCTATCATAAATGTCATAGAAGATTTCATCGACGGGCCCTAGAAGATCAAGCCCTGGCTTCAATTCGATTTCAGGTTGATCACTTTCTGCCTCGGTGGATACAAACGCAATGTACTTTCCTTTTGGAGCGACATTGTGGGAGTATGAACAGCAGAAGAGATACCTGCACAATGGAAGTTATCAGGTTAATTTTCGGCAAGCAAAATCTCGTATTTTAGCTGACCAACTGTTCTATTTGTAAATGTCTAATTTCTAACACGTCAAATGGGTGAACAAGAAAACAAGGCCAAGGTGAAGAAAATACGTAAACTGGTTCCATCATGTCAAAATGATTTAAAAGTTTCCAACATTTAGTTTTATTGCCTACAAATTCGTTTATTAAAAATATATATTTTTTGTACAGCGAGTTTTGTATTCCTAATGAAAGCATTAAGAGCTTTCAAATTCGCGTTTTCCCCCAAATCGCCAGCTGAAAACACGAGGGCCACAACAGAAATGGCGTTTTCGTGTGTGGCGCCGGTAGAGCCAGCCCAAATGCTCCCGGAAAACGTCACACGAAAACGCGAGACACTGTACCATGTCTCGCGTTTTCGTGTTTGGCGTTTTCGTGCATTAAATTTTTATTTTTGAAACTTGAATAAAAGGTAACGGCTAAGAAAAATTAAGAGCTTCAAACTAGCCGTTTTTTTGTCTTTGATACCAATTTTTTTTAAAAATGACCCTTTTAAAATCCTATAAAATGTTTTTTTTCTTTATACACAACACAGTTATCTGCTTTGACTTGCACTAAAACCGTACCAGTTACCAACCTTCCGATTTTGCAACCATTAATGTTTATAGTCGCAGGACAGCGAGTATTAAAATAAAGCTGATAACAAGATGAGAGTTTATAACTGGAAACGTTTATCAACAGTTATAAGATGGTTCAATTTCTTCAATGTTAATCAATGCATCTATGTCTATAACTGGTAAACCGTCAAGTGTCACAGGTAACTGTACTGTCGGACAAAGCACTACCAGCAACTAAGACTTGAAGCTATAATCACTAGTCTAGTATATACGCCATTTTTCAAACAGCATGGACCATACTGAGCTATAGGATTTAAAACAAAACCTTTATAATTTCTAAAAACTCACATGTCTGATCTACGACCCAATTGTTTCTGTGGAAGAATAACCTGCACCGACTGTGATTCATTGGTATTTGGAATGGGGTGGCTCATAATGCAAATTGCTCTGGCGACCTTTCCCACCTTCCTCACCTGTCATAAACCACGATAAAATAAATTGCATCAGTGAGCAACTAGCATTGCTTGAGTGTCATCCTCACAGACTAAAAAACACACATCTGCATTATAAAATTCCATTTTTTGGGACTACATTAAAGATTGGTAGGTGAAGCAACACAATACCAACAAACATACCCGAAAAACAAAATCTATAGATACTGAACCTAGAATCTAGATACTAATTCAAATTTCACTCAATAAACAACTAGATTAGGCCCAAAAAGTGCATCAGAAGCGCTATAAAGCAATCTCGTCATTCTTCACTCTACTCGATAAACTTTAGCTTTTAAATTTTGAAATGTGAATCATTTAATACCCACATAGCTCCCTGACACAGGAGATATTAGAGCATGAAGTTGTTACTAACTTAACTACGTGCAACTTACAACTACAAGTTCACATGCTCATAATTCGGTGGAATCTACATCATGCTTATATTCTCTTCGAAAAGCTGGATAATAAAGGGACAATCCTAAACTAAACAATACAGAAATCACAATTCATCCCTCCTAAATTTAAAACAATGACACAGTTGATATAATACAGTAACAATCTGCATTCAAACTAAAGGAGCTGATTGAGGTGATCCTCAAGTACATGACAGCGTTCACGATCCTTCATATGCAGTTCATCACTTTTAACTACTTTTGTATTGATTCATGATGGTATAACATGTTGAACTAAAAACTGTGAACCTAAACGAAAACTCCTTTCTGGTACAGTGTATCTTGTAGTCATACCCATCTAGACCTGTGACCCGACCCGACCCGACCCACCTATTTTGCCACCTCTAGTTATGACTTATATATTTTGCTTTGCATATCTTCTAACAGAAGCTTATAAACAACTTCATTGTTAATGTATACCAAAAGATGTATACCTTGTTAGACAAATAGGAAGGATCGCAAACAACTTTCTTGCACTTAGCTGTTTCACCCTCTGAGGTGACACCACAAACCTTGCCTTCTTCATCAAACTCAACCTGGTAATAGTAAAGATTAATTCCCCTGGTGAAGCTATTATTACTAGTTTTAGAACACGAAGAAAACGAAATCAATGAAAGGGATAATACGGGATACCTTGCACTCAGGTTTGTTCAACATATAGGTTCCACCATAGACAGCACTGAGCCGGGCAAATGCCTGCAGAATATGTTCAAGTAATACATTAAACCTCTGCCTCTTACTTGTAGACTGGGTGACTTAACGTTTAGGTTCTTACTTTCATACGAAAAGAAAACGTGTGAAACAAACCAATTAAAAATGTGTGTGTGTGTGTGCGTGCAAGAGCAAGATAATGTTAAAACCTATTAAAAAACGACGTACCTGGGGAAGCTCGCCTAGACCATACAGAGGATAAATGTATGGTGACCCTCCTTGGAAACGTGCAAGTGACTCAGCATAAAGCTAGTGCAGAAATTACATTAGAATGAAGTTAGTTATCATCGATCTTAGGAAATAAGGGAAAGAAAAACAGCACAAGCTGAAAATATGTGTATACCTTCATTCTCTTCACTGTATCTAGTGCAGGTTCGTTCAAGTAGCGATCATCTCTGTGCAAAGCTAATGCATGGCCAATGAAATCAACGGTGTTGTCATCGAGACCGTATTTACTGTGAAAAAAAGATGCTATTAGTGGAGCTTAAGAATGAATATGCATAACATTTTATTAGCACAATGACCCAGCTCACGTTTAACAAGCTACAAGCAATAATAAACAACTTTCAATAATCTCGTATGCAAGTGATGTGAATTCACACATATAATCTCCACGACTATACTTTACCAATATAACTGAAAAACAGATTTTCTACTTTTATCTATATTACGGATGACAAAATGATACGTTTGAAAACTATTAAGATATACAATGGGTGGCAATTGGTATACAGATTTTCTACTTCTATGCAATATTAGGAGTTTTATAATAAATTTAATTCAAACAACAAAAAATGGAAAAGTTGAAGGTATGATGAAAAGAAGAGTACGCAATAAGCTCTTTAGTTGTCACTCGTGTGAGATCCATCCCCTCGTGGGTTTTAGGTTCACTCTCGTTATAGTCCTGAACATATATGAAGAACTTGCGAGCACGACGCTTCTCAAAAATGCCCATGAGAGGAGACTTAAGCGCCTCCATGTCAGTAGCAGGAACTTTGTGCACCTATGCAGTTAAAAACACATTAATAACTACGTACAACGATAGAACCTAGTTTAAAGCCACATTGATAAAAACAACATACCTTTCCTTTATTATAGACAAAACTGCCATCGACTGCTTTGAAGTACAGATACTTTGTGACATCGGTGTGAATAAGAACACGTACTAGAGCACCATTCGCCATTATAAACTTGCAATACGAAAAATATCATGTTAGACAAGATTAACGAATAATCCCGTATATAAGAAAGTTATTATAATTAGCGAGATATATACCTTAGGGACCATGTCGACATTGTAATCTCTGCTAGAGCCTAAGTGAGCTGGAGGTTTGTCACTTCCTCTAAATTTCTTCCAAAGCTGCACGTTTATAACGGTTCGTGTTACTATAATTTATATGAAACTATACCTTATACTACCTAGTGTCGTAATAACAAGACGAAACCTGGATAAGATTGAGTGAGCTTGATTCTCCCCCGTAGTAGTCATTCCTGTCCATGTGCAGAACCTGATTTCATATATAAAGTATTAGAGACTGTAAATCCTGTAACGAAAAACTTTCAACTAGTATCAAAAACATATGACGCTTATAATTTGGCCCAGTAGTTCAACACATCATGTGATGGTGTAAGTTTAGTTTTATTAAGTCATTGAGTATTCTACAATGTATTACGATTTCCACAATACCAAATAATCAGATGTCCTGAAGCTTGAGCTTTTGAGTTCTATAATATTATATATTATATTATATTTAGATCTATCAAAAAAGGGTGTATCTATCTTGAATATTGAAAACTTAAAAATTTAAAAATGGGACACTATTATTATAACTTATCAATGCATGGTTAGCATCTTTCATATTAAAAAAAATGGAAATAAGAAAACCGGAAAAACAAATATAAAACATACAAGTTATTAAGAGATCAACACATCATGTGATGGTGTAAGTTTAGTTTTATTAAGTCATTGAGTATTCTACAATGTATTACGATTATGTGCTGCTACAAAATCCCGTTGGTATGCACGGGTACTCGTCTAGTTAATTATGATATCAAATGTTACTAAGGTTAGCTTGTTGCTAAATTTAGCTTAAAAGCAATCATTATCGCATACATTCGACAAATGGATGAAATTTGAATCTGATTAGTCAAAGATTCAGATCTATTAATTTCAAATTTTGTCGAACGTACGATTTGATAAATCATCAAGTCACAAAGAGGAAGAATAAAGAGACGCGTTAAGAAGTTGCAATAAATTTGGTCTAATATAAATCCCGTTTCATTTCATTGTTAATAACATAGAGTGCTGTAATCACGATAACCCGATAGGCGTCTAGGTGAAAATCGCCAATCAGGGGGAAAAATTGATTGTTTTGAAAACACCAAACCGATAAGTAATCATATAGTGAAGTTTATTTACTATAAAATATTAGCTATAAAAACATGGATCAGTGAATAATCACAATCCCATCACTCCGCGCTATAAAAAACTACTAATCTTCTATACACTAATAATTCTCAACTTTGATTTCATACAGATAAAATTTGAATCCTGATTAGCTATAAACAACTAATAATAATAAAACTAAACAAACAAAATGATCTAATCAGGAAATGAAGCAAAACAAACAAACATGAATCTAAGGATGATCTAATAATAAACAACCTTAAGACCATCAACAGAAAGAAGACCACTAAGGATGCATTCTTTCAAACCAGTTCCAAGAACAACTACATCATACTCTTCATCCATCTTCCTAACTTAACTGCTTATCAGATCCAATTTCTAGTCTATTTTAGGGTTTCAAATTGATATATTTGTTGGGTTAAAAATATTATTATTTATTTATACCAAGCAAGAAAATAAAATGAAAGATGCGTTGCTTCGTGGTGGAATATTACTAGACCGAGTCTTTCTTTTTCCATCTTTTGCAACCATGGTCCTTGTATTTTTTTTTTCTTCTTTTGCTTCAAATGTAGAGTTAAATGACGCCGTCTCCATGCTCTGTATACATGGGTCTTCATGATTCTCGGTGTAGAGTCGTAATCTTGTCCGTTTCTTCATCAAATGAGCTCAAGTCACGTGTAAATCCTTTAAATGACATCAAAGTGCTAAAAATACAAAAACAAACGATTAAGCACATAATCTGGGTGTATTTGCATGATTTATAGGGTTAAATGACCTCGAAATAGTGTATAAAATGACACTTCATCAAATACCCCTACACTTGGGATTTGTTTGTCCTCAAGCAAATGGGCTTTTCTACCTAGACAATAGCAATATTGGGGGCATTTAATCTACTCTTTAAAAGCAATTTACAACACAACCTTCTAGACCTCGTAATAAAAGCACGAAAAGTATACACTAGCACCTCACATAAGTGTTTGGATTCTCTCTTTCTCTCGGGTGTATAATAAATTATAACAGTATGGAAATGGAAAATTAACACTCATTACCTGTCATAGCATATAAATTACCATAGGCTTGGTAAAGGATCAAAACCTCCACCGCTAGGCGCAAGTACTAGTCATTACTATCAAAGAGGGCTTTTAAAGGGTTGTGGGGTGTAGGTGTAAGATAACATCAATGGAAACGGAAACGGATGAGATATATTTGGGTGGCTTTTTGGTGAATTTGGGGTGAAAGGGTTAGCTAATTATTTATAAGAATACACGCTGATTTGGTTGCTAAGCCAAGGACTCAGACAAGATATACAAACTCTACACAACTCTACATCAATCTCTTTTCTTTTTCTTTTCTGTTTTTCTCTTCTTCTTTTTATATATATACATCACTTGGGGCTTATAATTGCACCCCTACACTTGAGTTTTAGAATTCATAATTACAATCTAACTAATGACCCGATTTGAGGTAGATCAAAATAACATGGAGCTTATTGAGCTCTATTGGGGGTAATAAATTACTTCTTCCCCAATTCTTCATAAGATGAATACTACCATGAATCTCAATCGACCCAAAACTGTATTTACAAGGATAAGGACTTAGCAATCGTGTACTCAAATAATTAACTTGGGTTAAAATAATAATGTACTAAAAGCGAGTACATACAAGGTAGGCTAAGGCGATTTGGGTGTAACAATTGGTTCAAGGGTGACAATGCTCTTCATTAATAGTCCGGCTTAACCAGAAAATTACAAGAACCGTGAAAAAGGATAGGCTCGGAGGGTTATACTAGGGGTATCCTGCACTAAAAATGAGTGCATGGCAAGGGTGTGGGATAGTTATATGATCGAGGTGACCATCATAACAATTACAGGTTTAAAACATGGGTTAATCCTAGTGCCTCTTATCTAGCAAATCCTAGTTCTCACTATGCGGTCTCGGGATGCATCACAAAAACAAGTTCTAGAATTTAATATACTATCGGTACACTCATATAATTTAATACCGATACCAATGCTCCAGAAAAGGCGACAAAGACCATACGTACACATCCGTAACGACAAAATAGACACATATGACTGCATTCGAACCTTAACTCGAACAAGCTAAAGGTATAAACTATCTTGGGTATCAATAATGGATACCCGAATTCCTATAGATCTAAAGGCGAACCTCATATTTTTGGGGTGGAATTTTAAGGGTTTTTGTGCTAGTCATATAAATCCCTATCCATGAGACGCTATTAATACTCGGTTTTAGTCGGTATGTGTTATAAAAACTTTTAAATTTTGGTCAAAATTACCTTTTTATGCTATGTTTCGATATATTACCCATCATTTTAAGAACAAAGCAATTGGCAAATGAAGGAATAATTTCTAAGGCTTATTCCCTCTACACTTAAGTTGAACATTGTCCCTAATGTTCTTAAAAGTACCCATAAAAACGAATAAAGGGAAAAGAAAAGAAGTAAAAGAAACTAGTACTCCTCTGGTTTGCTCAATAATGGAGAAGAAACATGGCGATAACAGGTAGATTCCAATGAAACTTTCTAAGAACTTCCAAGCTTCTTCTCATCAAATATAACCTGTAATCAAAGACAAAGACAACTACACCAAGCATAAAATCGGCGGGATATGATATATACAACGAGACTTTAGGGTTGACTATATGAAAGCAGTAAAGATAAGATGAAAGCGATGATATAATCATATGTTTATGCAGGTTTACAAGAAAATTACAAATTTTAAACATTGCACAATCTATTTTTCAAAAATACTTGAAAATTTTCAAATCTTCACATTAAGCAATTAGGGTTGACTATACGCCGTCGGGTTTAATCCTGACGCCATCTCCACGCACTGTGAAGATTTCCTCTTTTTTTATGAGAAATTTCCTGCACGCAATTTATTAGTTATATCTGTAGAAAACACTGCATAAAAACCTAGAATTAATCATTACAATCATATGACTCAAAACTGACGCGAATTAATCTAAACAATTTATTTTAAATGTTTGAATTTGGTTCTTATAAACCGGATATATTCCCCTACACTTATTTTATGCAAAATACCTTTGATTGTAAATAAGACGAAGTTACAAACAAAACAAAGCATGATTACAAATTTGATTCAAACATTATAAAACAAACAATAAAGAATTAAAACACAAGACACTCCTAAAAACGGGAAAGTAAATATTGGGTTGCCTCCCAAAAAGCGCTTGTTTTTGTTCAAGCCACGAGCCTGACTTTACGCTTATTTGACGCGTAAAAGGTGGGTCTCCCCTACACTTAGAGTAGCGATACACACCATTTCGATGGAAGTATGCCACGTGAGGTGAAGGTGGTGTATGAATGGTCAAGGGTTTTACTACCTTCATCCTAAAACTACCCGAATCCTTTGGTTTGATGGGTGGATTTGAAGTCAGAGAAAAATAATGAAAAATAATTGAGGTTATGTTATTCTCATAAAGATTATGCTGCAACGATTCTTTATCCATTCCGGTTCCCATTACCTTTATCTCGACTTCATCTTCATCTTCGCACTCAAGCTTATTTTCCTCAAATGAATGAAGTATTGGCATTTTGAGGTTGGAATTTAGGTATTGGTGAGGGGTTAGTGGGTTTAATATTAGATATCATCGAGACCCTATGCACCATGATAGGCTTAAGTATTTCAGGGATTACGGTAGGGGTGTGAGTAGGGAATGTAGTGATCTTTTCTATTTTTGTGGAATGAACTCGTTGTGCCTCTATTTTGACCTTCAGGGTTGCAATTAAACTATCCGCAAGACACATAAATGTATCTTTTGTTTTTCTCATATCTTCCTCTAATTGCTTAATTTGATCCTCTTGTTGATCCATTAAATTCACCATTCGTCGCTTAAGCTCCTCCTGATAAGGTCTTTCGGGAAATGCGAATCCTACCTCATAATCTAATAGCACTTCACTCCTCATCAAAGATTCTACTCGACACTCCATACTTTCTAACTCCTGTTCCAAAGTGGCATCTATGTAGTCGGGACTTTCTTTTTCAGAAAAAATTGGGTCGTTCCACTATTCTTCTTCATATTGGGCTTAACCCTCGATGGTTTCCCATGCTTCTTTCGGCCTTAATTTTCTAAGTCTCCCGCCTGCTGCGTAATCAACGGCCATTTGAGTGGCAGAGTCGACATGATCGTAAAAGATTTGAACTTGAAGCCATAAATCAAGACCATGATGAGGGACTTTTCGGAGTAAGTCCTTAAAACGAGTCCACGCGTCGTAGAGAGATTCGTCTTGACATTGTTGGAACATCAAGATATCCTTTCGAAGTTTAGCAGTTCTTCCTGGTGGGAAAAACTATGCGAGGAAACGAGTGGTGAGATCATCCCAAGTCGAGATGGATCCCACGGGTAGACGATCAAGCCAATTGATGGCTTGATCGCGAAGGGAAAATTGAAAGAAACGCAGGCGCGTTCTTTCCCTATTGTCAGCGTTAAGGTCAAGTGAGTCCACTAGTTTAAGAAAATCCTTAAGGTGTTGGTTTAGATCCTCGGACCGAAGTTCGTGGAATGAGCATCCATTTTACACCAACTGGATGGTGTCGGATCGAAGAGGCACCACATTGTTCCCTTTGGGGAGCTCAATGGTGTTTCTGTAGCCTTCGTAGCTAGGTTTGGAGTAATCTTCAAGAGTACGGATAGGATTTTTGTCTCCCATGGAGGTCAACGAAAAGATTTACGAAACAATTAACACAAAGAAAAGATAGACTACAAGAAAGCTAATGTACTGGAATTAAAATTCTTACTTGATAGGAATCAAGCGAGTAGAACTAAGCTAAACAATTATCGAAACCTAACTATTCCCCATGCAGCGGCACCAAAAACTTGATGTGGAGAGTTGTGTTAACTTCACAAGAAGTTTTACAATCCCCTAGGCATAGTACCTAACCATTGTAGTATAGTAAGGCAAGACTCGGGGGTTATTATCGTTCTCTAGGGGAATAGGTTGGGAAGGCTCGAACACGGTCTAACAGAATTCTAAGGGGTTGAGAGAAGATTCTTTTTGTGTTTTTATATTTTTAAGAAAGCAAGTAAATATCATGGTTTGAGAGGTTGGTTTGTTTTAGCTAATTAAACTAAATATATTCTAATATACTAGTGATAACTTTATGATAAAAAGATGTATTTACCTAATCATGCACTACTCCTCAGATTGCTTCTCCTAGATCTGTTGCTTTGTTACACTCGTGATGATCTGTATAAGTATTTCCTAAGTCATGAACGAACTACACGAACCCACCGTCTATTTAATATCCTGTTATGGCAATGCACAAGTAAGGTAGTATGAAGACTATTACAAGGCCCCTAAGAGTATATTAAATGCATGTGAAATATCTTAAGTGGATCAAACCTATTAGGGCTGTGAGAGAGGTAGTTATGAGACGGTTTACCGATGGCTATCCTTTATACCACACTCCGCGTTTCCCTAGTAGTCTATGCCATATTTAATATCTTATGGCTAGTTTTCTAAAGCCTAACGCCTCATCATCTAAAAATGCTAATCATAAAGGATACACATCATAAGTTTCATGCAATATTAGTAAATACAACAAAGGAGGGTTTTTGCCTGAATTGTTTTAAAGAGAGAAACAGAGAACATTGATCAATCATGCAACAAATAGACATATGAATGATTATATGATAAACAATCTTTACTTGGATTTTAAAACATGGATCAAGGTCAGTTACAATAGGGTTTTGAGGCCCTAAAGACGACCTAAAAGCTGCTAGAATGACTAGGGTTCGTCTCCCAAAAGTTATACAAAGTTACACACTTAAAATCCTAAAATCGGATTTATATATATAGTAAAAGCGACGCGACGGCGTCGCTTTGTTGCCATGACGCCGTCGCCAAATAGATAATTCTAGATCCCTTTTAACACGGCCACGTTATGACGCCGTCACAAAATCCACGACATCGTCATCCTGAAGATCCTGACGCCGTCGCTTTATGCTGGCGACGCCGTCTCCATGCTCTGTATGCATGGGTCTTCATGATTCTTGGTGTAGAGTCGTAATCTCGTCCGTTTCTTCTCCAAATGAGCCCAAGTCACGTGTAAATCCTCCAAATGCCATCCAAGTGCTAAAAATACAAAAACAAACGATTAAGCACATAATATGGGCATATTTGCATGATTTATAGGGTTAAATGACCCCGAAATAGTGTATAAAATGACACCTCATCATTAATATAGGGGAAGATTTTTTATATGGTCGGGTCTAATGACCTTACAACTAATTCAAAGGATTCGAAAACTGAACACAATCTTGAGTCAGTATGACCACATGTGTAAACGAACACAATTTGTTACTTTAATAGGGAACAAATCTAAATAAACTTTTGATTTGGTTACTAATGGGCTTTTAAATATAGACCAAAGTCGCATGACTTTTATATTGGGCTAAGAAAATAAACTTTGTTAGTTTTGATGTGCGAGGTTTTACGTTAAGGACTAACTTTACAACCGACGGATAACCTCATGGACTATTCTCGTAACTTGATAACCCCAAGGGTAATTCACGAACATGAAAGACCAATTACGTAAAATCTGTGTTGGAGTAATATTTTTTTAATACTAAAGTTTAAAAAAATTATTGTTCATCTACTCTATAATTATTGTTCATCGAATTTTTTATTTATTTATTTTTGTCTCGAAGCTTAACGATCGTTAAGTGCACTTAACGACCCCTGCCTTTTGTTATATATAGGAATTATTAGGGTTTTTGTTTGATAATCATAATAGCCTTTGTTTCCCTAAACCATATCCTCTAACAAAAATCATTGGCAATCTCCCTATCAAAATTTTTTCGTCTCTAGATCTAAGTATTTTTTTATCAATGTTTATTTGATTTGGAGTTTATAAATATTTTCAACCCGTTATGTCGAATAAAAATCCAGGTGAGAATTAAAACAGTCAATGACTCAATATTATTATTTTTCAAAAAGTTTTTCTTGAATGCATGCTCTTTGTTAATGAACCAATATTTTTGTTAGAAAACTTCAAACCTCTTGTGTTTATTTACTTTGTTGTTATTGTCTGTGTTTGTGTTTTTATTTTTCAAGGCCAAAAGAAAACATATAAGTGATTCCAATATCAATTTAATTAATATAATACGCTTAACTTATATTCTTTGTTGGTTTTTATTATTATTATTACTATTTTATTATTGTAGTTCATACTGATTCGATTACTTCGAATCTGAAGTAACTCATATAGAGGAGTACCAAGTATTGGGTCAAGCTATGAAAATAGAAAAATGATTCTTATGCATAATTAACAAGCCTACTTATATGCTTAATGATTTGATTGATAGATTTAAAAAAGTGATTGGTGGAAATTTGGAGAGAAAAAATACATAATGCAATTATACAAGTGATTTGTGCATTAGACATATATTTAGGCATGAATTGTAAATAGCATTACTCTATGAAATATTATTACGATGTTTGTTACTTGGTTATGTAGATATGTTCATTTTTATTGTTTGGGTTTTATGTTTTAATTTGTTATGTTTGATTTATGTTTTAATTTGTTGTACAATATGAAAATATTATTATACTTTTGAGTAATGGGGTGTTTTAAGAGGAATATTAATTATGTGTTGATACCTGGTTTAATATTTGTATTTGTTAGATAGTTGTTTTTGTGATGAAAGGTTGCATTAAATGATTGTACAATATGCTTAATAACTTTGATTACTTAATTTTTTATGGGCATTAAATGAAGAAAGAAAGTCCAATATTGATGTCGCACATGCTACTTGAAGCACAAGTCGTTTAATTCTGAATTTTAGTTTATCCAGAGTCTAGTTATTATAGGAGTTATCTGATTAGTTGTATTAGATAATTCACTAGGATTGTCTAATTCGTAAATTATGTTTAGTATAAATAGGGGTTATAAGTTATGAAGTTATTATGTTATCTTTTTCCAGAATTTGATATTAATAAAAAGAGTCGGGAAGAGTTTTCTCAAGTATTGGTTTTCTCCTTTTCGTCAGGTAAATGATATTACCCCTTTGTTCGATAATACGTTAATTGTCCTCGTTCAGCAATACGTGTATCCTAATTTCCTAAATCTGTAGCATCTCGCTACATCAGTTGGTATTCAGAGCCTGGTTATGTTCGAGTTTTCTTGGAAAAAAAATCGTTGTTTGTTTTTATGTTCAAATTCGACTACTCTCCATAATTTGGGTATTCTTCAACAATAGTCTAATTTTTTTATCAAGATTCAATAATGGTTGGGAATGATGCTAATAATGATCGAGTTGAGCAACTCGAAAATTCGTCTAAACAAGTTGAGGAAACCGTCAAGAAGTCATTGCAACAAATAACTCAAACCATAGCAACTTTAATGACACATGAGAACGAAGATCAACCGATTCGTGATGGTTCACGACGACCGAACAGGGGTCGCGGGAATGGTCGACATCAAAACCAACATATTAAGCAACACAATTATGGTGGTAAAGATTCTGATGTTGAAGACGAGTTCGAGGATGGACAGGATGGATGAAGACGTTTTGGACATAGAGGTGCAAGAGAATTTGATTACCGTCAAAGGGCCAAAGACGTCCCAACCTTCCATGGTTCAATGAACGTAGAATCGGGAAAATAAACATTGGGTTGCCTCCCAAGAATGCCATTTTTTCTTATTACGAGTCTTGTAAGCTAACTCGAAGTCACTACTTCCTTCCGTGACTTCCATTCATTTATTTCTTTTGGAGGCCTTCATGTTATCAAGCTTCGCATGGCTCTGCACAACATTTTCACCCATTCATTTATTCCGGGTCCTAAATCTATGCTATCCGAGTAGTGAGTTTTTTCGCTATTATCATCGTCACTTTTTATAACAAAAGGAGGTATGCGATCAGTTGTTATGTCCATAAAATCTATGTGTTTGAACATTTCCATTTTGTGAGGTATTTTAAACATGATCTTTTCCTTATCTTTTTCAAACACGACCGTTCATTCCTTCGTATCGTACACGAGCCTGGTCGTTTCCACAAACGGTTTTCCGAATACCACTGAACCTAGGTCATGATCTATGACACTAATGGTATCCTTAAGCACCATGAAATCGCATTTGTAAGTGACGTTCCCAATAAAAACTTTTAACCCCCTAACTCTCCCCACAAAATTATAAATTTTCTTAGGGTTTGAACGTTTTCCTTCTTGTTTCCAACCTATTACTCATGGATCCCAATTATAATGAAATCTTTGAACATTAAATTGACCAGTGATTCTACATCTAAATATGCTTTCTTTTTATCAAAGTGACCAATCATGTAAGGAAATTTTACGTTATTCAAGTTCATGGTCTGTTAGCCTCAAAATATTGAGTCGAACAATGAAGTTCGTCCATTATGAATATTAGGTCTCGGTCTTTATTTCATTTATGTTGTAATAGGCTAAAAGGGTAAACAGGCTCGTGAACGTAATCTAATCTTGTACTAATTCCGGACTAAGGTCCATTGTAATCCCAAGCCCGACCCAAGTCAAACACCACTCGGCCCAACAAAGCCCATGTGGTGTAAGTATAAATACCCCTCTCCAAGTGTGGAGAGGGTGTTGGTTCATTTGTATTTTTCACACATACTAGTAAATCAACCACTCTTTTCTTCTCTTTTTATTTCTCTCTCTAACTTCTCTCAAAAATTCTTATCATTCTTCTTATCTATTTTTCTTGGTATCCATGGTGAAGTGAAGGTGATTTTGGGTTACCAACATTTGGTATCACTCGCCACGGGTGGGTTTAGTGGTTTTCGTTATGATTGAGTAATGAGCTTATTATCATTCGTCTTATTTTTGCTTATTGTCCCTACTTATTTGCTTAATTTTTAGATAAGTTTGTTTGTTTTATCTATTTACTGATTTAAAATTCAATTTTTTTCAAACTTGTTAAACTAGTTGGGCTGGTTTACTCGGTGGGCTAATGAAGTTGTTTTTATATCATTAAAACTGTTTTTTTTTCAACTTATTTAAGTTTTTTTTGAGTTGCTTATCCCTTGTGGTCCAAACGTTTGAAAGACAAGAGGGAGACAAGATCCACATTTTTAGCTTTGTTGCACATTGAGGTTTTGTTGTTTCGGTAGAAGACAAAGACAAGGACGGTTGTACATCTGTTGAAGGACCACCGATCTAGTTGTGAACCGATCTAGCAAATCCTTCATACATCAAACGAGTTCAAGATTCATCACCGAGCTAGTCTCGTTTCTATCAAGAACCGATCTAGTATTTTGCTTCAATCACCGATCTAGTCTCAAATCAACTCGAACCGAACTAGTCACATGTCAAGAAGCACCGAACAAACTCAACCGATCTAGTAAACACTTTAAGGAACCGAACTAGCTTCTTCTTGTGTTAACCGAACAAGTATCAAACCAAGTGCAACCGAACTAGCAAACTTTCATCCACCGATCTAGCACTTTTCAAGCTACAACCGATCTAGTATCTTATCTATGAACCGAACCAATTCAATCTAGAACAAAACAAAATTCTACACGTTTTAAGCCATTACGGATTTTTCGGTTTCGTGTGACGGTAATCTTCGAGACTTACGACATACACTGTTGTGATCGTGACATCTTTTCGATCAACGTGGTATATTCACTTGTTTCCGACGATAACCGTAAGAGTCCGTGAGCAATAATTTTCATACGTTGCATTTTTACAAATTCAAACGAAGAAGAAACAAATTTAGGAGGGAAAAACGTTTTTTATTTCTTATATTCAATTTTTACAACTTTTGGCCCTCAACTGCTAGAACTCACTTTTAATTTTTTACATTTAAGATTTTCACATTGTTTACTATTAAAACCTTTGGTTTTTAAGAGATTAATTAGAACCTTTTACTTTCAACTTTTTCAATTTTTTTTTCATTTAAAAAAATACTTTTAATTTTTTTATTTTTTAGTTTTCATTTTTAATTTTTCAAAATTTTTTACTTTTAGCCCTATCGTTGTAAGAAATTTCACCGTTAGTCCTCACAAGTTATAATTCAGCCCGGTAGTCATCCAAAGTGAACCGCTTGTACACCGTTTGTCCTTACTTGAGTTTTAATCAACCGTTACTCATCTCAAGTTGAAAGTTTGTGCACCGTTCATTGTTTTAGCTCATAAATCGTTAACAAAAGTTCAAGTTCTTCAACAACAACAACAACAATTTCACCAACAACAATTCTATTTTCACGGTTTTTCTTGATTTAGTAAAATCCCGCGAAATACTCTTGTATTTTCTCCGTTTAGTCAAGACTTGTAAAATCCCGTAAAATAGTATTCAATCTACAACAACAATCACTTTACCTACTTAAGATCCTACAAATCATTTTCACTTCACAATTCACGGTAAAATGGAAACGAAAGATACTTTATCTTCGTGTTCGAATTCAGAAGAACAACAAATGCAACAAATTCAAGACAACGCAAAAAAGAGTTGCATGGTATCATTTCGACAACTTCATTCACACCTTAAGCTTCTTTCAAACAACGACTTAAAAGGAACTTGAACCGAGTATGGATTCAAACGCGCATTTACGACACTTTTTGGTCAAGATCTAAAGACTTTCACAGACACAATGTTCTTAAACATGGATCAACTAGAAAAGCAACTTGACAACGAAGAATTTCAAGAGATTGAATCCATGGCTGCTTTTAAAGTACTCGATACACGGTTTCAGATGTTCATCAAGTCACGAATTTATTTGGATGATGAATATGTTGTAATGACACGCAACTATTTTTTACAATACACTCAGCTCGAGATTCCAGAATTCTGTGATACACTGATCCAACATATGGAATCTGTTAATAAGTCAATTGATGAAAGAGCACAACATAAAAGAGAGTATAACATCTGGGTGAATGAAAGACAGATGCAGACAACATAAGAAAAGGTTGATACGAGTAAAGCATTGGATGCTAGTTTGGTTGACACAGAAAGCAGTGGGACAGAATCAAAAGAGCATGATACAAGCAGTAGATCAGGGAATGATGCACATGCTGATGATGCAGATATCAGGCCCATATATGATGAAGAGCCAATGACTGAGG
>BQNB010081553.1:0-29590 GCA_026074375.1 Tanacetum coccineum
TCCTCGTGTGAGAAATCCGATTTTCTCAAAGGTTAGTATTTTCTTATTTATTTATTTATTCATTTATTTATTTCTTTTAAGTTGTTTTTAGTTAATTAGGTTTAGATTCTTTAGGGTTTAGTTCCATTCTTGCCCTAGATTAATTGTTATTTCCGTTGCGTGTTAATCTAGTTATGAATAGAAAATCTATCAATGGTATCAGAGCATTGGCCTAATTCTATTAGCACTTAACTAGTAGATTATTAACATGTGATAAGTATAAATAATTGAATATTATGTTATTGACTTGTGATCATAAAATGTTAATATGGATTTACATTTTAGAACCTTATATTTTGAACTGTTTAAAATATACCCCTGAAATTTTAAAATGTTTAAAAGAAACCTTATACATATTATAATTGCTATATTATATATGTATCATTAAATCTAAATACATCGTTAGTCAATTGATAATTCAGCTCACCCATAGTGAACAAACTATAAGAGAGGTTTAAGGCGGGTCGTTTTGCTTCCCTAAAGAAATCGTGTTTTTAATATGATTCGCGATGACTCGCTTATCCGCTTCTTTGTGCGTTCGATGAAGCTACCGAGAACTTTTGATATAATGATGTCTATATTAAAAGTATTAATATAAAAGTACTAAAACAAAATTCCCGTTTTAGATATAGAAAATGTAAATAGTATGCTAACCCATGAAAATCGCACATCTCTCATATGGGCTGTTAATGGAGTGCGCGTGGTTTACCGGCACATTAATAAGAGAACATAAGTGCAAGGTGATGTGGCGCTCGCGATTCTCGGGCTGACCCGAGCCGGGCACCACGCGGAGTTTTGCATGGTTAAATTCACCATCTTATTCATGATCTTCGACATCCCAGTCATGAATAGTAGATGAGCATATCCGAGATTAACATGCCATTGATCAAAATCAATGAATCTCAAAAGAACTAGGAATTTCAAAGAGAATGAAATTGACAAATACGTTATCTGCCTAAAATAATTTCATGATGTGATTATGGCAACCCTCTTCATAAACGAATCTAAAATATGGATCGTAACCTTAATTTAAAATTGGGTAATTAATTAAGGTATATTCATGTTAACTAAAACTGTTTTATCTCAAAGATGTCTACAGAAAATGGTGTCAATCCTCCCGCTCCCAATCCCGCACATAACTCAAACTTCTTATTACTCTCAGTTCTGGGAGGGAAAGACTCACCGGTCCAAACTATATGGACTGGATGCGAAACCTTAGGTTCACCCTAAGGTACGAGAACAAAGAGTATGTTCTCGATGAGCAAATTCCCAAGAAGAGATTGAAGCTCACCAAAAGCACTATGATGATGCAAAAAAAGTGTCATGCATCATGGCATCTTCCATGAGCCCTGAACTACAAAAGACTGTTGAGAACACTTGGACTTATGAAATGAACCAACAACTTAAAGAAATGTTTCAGGCAATGGCAAGCAAGGAACGCCTTAATGTTGTTAAGTCCTTCATGGCTTGCAAACCAAAACCTGAAGCCTCTATTTGTGCTTTCGTCTTAGAGATAAAAGGGTACTTTGACAGATTAGAATCTCTAAACATGATGTTTGATGCTAAGCTTTCTATCAACATAATCCTATCTGGTATGCCAGCTGATTACAATCAGTTTGTGCTCTCGTATCAAATGAACGGGAAAAAGACCTCAATAATGGAACTCCATAGCTTGTTGCAAACCGCTGAGCAAGGGATCAAGAAAATTGATGTGCCCTCTACTTGAGCAACTCTTGTGTTGACTGTTGGTCACAATGCAAAGAAAAGAAAGACTTCTTATTCCAACTAGAAAGGAAAGGCCGTAAAAGGAAAGTCCGATCATGGGTCTAAGAGAAAGGCTGAATCTGAGATTGCACCTACAAGCAATCCAAAGGAAGCAGTGTGCTTCTACTGCAACATAAAGGGGCATTGGAAGCGTAGCTGCCCAAAATATCTGAAGGACCTCAAAGATGGAAAGGTCAAAAAGGGTAGTCACTCAAGTATGTTTATGATCGAACTCCACAATACGACAACTTCAGATTCGTGGGTCCTGGATACAGGGTGTGGTACTCACATTTACACTATTTTATAGGGTCTAAAGGAAAGTAGGAGGTTGAAGCATGGAGAGCTTAACTTAGTCATGGGAAACAGGAAAATCACGCCTGTGACAAGGATTGGAAAGTACGAGCTTGATAATGCCTAAATTATACATGTTTTTGGTGATGTTATTTATATATATTTTATCATTTCTCGTGAACTTTCGATACTTAATAGCATGAAATCCTTGCAAGTTCACTTGAAGACATCCCGAGCTCAAATAAAGCAAAGATCAAGTACTTATACACTTCGGAAATCAAGATACAAGAAAAGATAAAGTCTCAAGCTAAAAAATGCAAATGTGCACCACACTTACCCAATGTGCACTGCACTTCTCCTCAAAGTCAAAAGAATTAAAAGCCTGGTCAAAATAGTGCATTAACTCCCCAAGTATGCCGCACAAAGTATTTTGTGTGCCGCACTTCCCATCTGGCTACGCAAATAAATGAAGTCATTAAATACAATCGCATTAACACACCATGTGCGCCACACAAATTATTTTGTGCACCGCACTTCTACCCGAAAATCAGCCTATAAATAGAGCCAAAATTCTCACACATTTCATCATTCCCTTCATACTCATCAACTCATTCTTACACACTTCTCTCATCTCACACACAATCCCTTTTCCCTTATGATATTCTAAACCTTCCCAACCTTTTCCTAAGCCATAAACACCATACCTTTTGAAGAATCAAGATCAAACAACCAAGAACGAAGAGGAATATCATATTAGTTTATTGAAATAATGAAGTTTCTTAGTGAATCAAGTTATGTTATGAATTACATAGCCATGAGAGGCTAATTCTCTCATGACTACTCGGTGAAGTTATGATAATGAATAAGTGTTTGGTATGATCGTGATCTCATTAATCTCAAGCTTATGTTGCAACCCTATTATGTATTATCTTGTCGGTTTTGCTTATCAACTTAGATTATATAATCATGTCGGTATAGGTCGAAAGACTCGTTATGATCTATATGGTTTCAAAGATTTGTCTATGGTCTTTATCCTCTGTGTCGAGTAATCCACTTTCGTAAATTGATAAACAAAATAAGCTTTGATATAATAAGTAACTGGATCATTTGAGTGAAACATTTGGTCTAGCCAACTAAATATAAGTCTTAAGTTAATTAAGTTAATTTGTGAAAACGTTTTCAGACGAGAAATCCTTTTTATAAGTTAAAGGTTCCATCTTGGAGGTCTAAATCATTACCATTACTTATAAATTATTTTCAACTATCCGAGTAGTCATCCTTATTATCACTAGGTAAAACAAAAGTTATTTTCAAAATTGTTAAAGTTTATTTTTCTTCTGATTATTTGAACACTACTCAAATCCCTGTAGACGACCTGGTCTTACCTAAAAAAGATTATACTACATACGTGGGTTATACTTTTACTGGTGTGTTTCCCTATAATAAACTTGGTATTTTCAGTCATTATAAATTTAAAGCTTTTGAAACACATCAAAGTTTTTGGCGTCGTTGCTGGGGATTTTTAAGCTGTTCTGTAGTCAACTCTGGAAAATTATTTTAACTCCCCTCTTTTTCAAAAAATCACCGTACAGTTTTCTGGCAAACTGACCTAAACAAATTTTCCTTTAGATGCATACACATGCTTCCAATTCTGAACTTGTTGAACCGTTACCTGAACCTGAACGTACTCTGAATCGAAGACTTCGTCGATGAAACAGAAGAGTTCCATTCGATCAAAGAAACAACCCACCTCAACATCCGAGATTTGTCTATCCGCCAATTCTCGACATCAATTACTTCCGTCACTTTCTCGTTACCCTTCAAAGTCTCAATCCCATGGATGATGAACCCATGTGGGCTGCCGACCGTGTTGTCGCTCTGACTCCCTGTTCCGCAATCACTATTCCTGAAACCTTAAACGAATTTGCCATTAAAGGTAACCACTTGACTCTCGTCAAAGGAAACTAATTTGATGGTAGAACCAAAACCGATCCTCACAAACACATTCACAAATTCCTCGGAATCTGCGATATGTTTAAATACAGAGACACCGAAAATGAAGCTGTCCGCCTAGTGATGTTTCCCCTATCACTCACTAGAGAAGCAAAAACATGGCTGGACAAACTCAACAAAGGAACTATCAAAACATGGGATGAACTTCGAACCGCTTTCATTAGCCGATTCTTTCCCTCAGCTCTTTTGACCTACTCCTCAGAGAAATACGTGCCTTTTCCCAACATGAAATCGAATCTCTAACCGATGCTTGGCTTGGTATGAAGTAAATGCTCAGAAATTGCCATGGTCATAATCTGTCCAAAGGCAATATTATCAAAATCTTTTACCATGGTCTCAATGAAATAAACCAAGAAGTTCTAAATGCCGCAGGCGGTGGTATTTTCCTCTATAAAACACCAAATCAAGCTTATCAGCTTCTCGAAGATAAAGTCTTACTCAAGCTCGACTAGGCTAAAAATAAAAAAAACTAAATCATCTCTTAAGAACACCGTTTCTTTCGCCGCTGAAGGTAATAGTAATTCCGACACTAACAAAATTATGACCCGAATGGATGCCATAGCCATAAAAATGGATGCTCAGTACAAAGGACTCCAATCTCGTGCAAAAAAACCAACACCCAATCTTGACGAAGATTACATGCCTATGTCTCATAAAGAAGAGGCTAAATTCATGCAAACTTTCCGTAAGACTCGTTTTTACAATTATTACCGCGACCGAGACTCGAATCGAGATAATTGGCGTTCAAGCGGATGGAATGATTACAACCGAGACAACTACCGATCCAACACCGATGATAAATCCTATGATCTTCAAAGACAATTCAATGATTTCATGAAATCTCAGCAATCAATTAACGCTTTTGTCAAAGATACTCATGGCCCTCAAAAATCAACTCGAAACAGTAGCCAAAAATCATCAATCTTTAATCCAAAACCTTGAAACTAAGTTTGACAGACTCGCTGACAAGCAATCTGGTCGACCTTCTGGATCTCTTCCAAGCAACACTAAACCAAACCCACGAGGAAACAACTCCAAAGCCTATCAACCACCGCAATCTCGTAATGAGCAAGTAAATGCTGTATTTACAAGAAGTGGTAAATCCTATGATCCACCAGTTAACCCAAATGATCAACAAAACAATTCTAAAACTCATATCAACTTCGATAGCGATGATGAAGACGATGAACCTACACCTTAACCTAAACTTAAATATCCAAAACCAGTCAAAGAAACACCGTTACCCAAACCATACAAACCAAAAATCCCATATCCTCAACGCCTTAGAAAAGAAAAAATGGAAGCCCAATACGGAAAATTCCTCGACATGATCTGAGCCGTCCGAATCAACGTACCTCTTGTCGACGTCTTAGCCGGAATGCCTAACTATGGAAAATTTCTCAAAGAACTCATAAGCAACAAACACAAAATCGAACAACTTTCTGCCGCTTTCTTGAGCGATGAAAGTTCCGCCATTCTTCAAAACAAAGTTCCACCCAAACTTGGAGACCTCAGAAGTTTCCTAATTCCATGCAACTTTAACAAAACTTTCTCCTGTAATGCTTTAGCCGACCTAGGTGCTAGCATTAACCTTATGCCGTATTCCTTATATGCAAAACTATCTCTTAAAACTCTTAAGCCTACCAAAATGAGCGTAAGATTAGCCGAACAATCATTTCAATACCCTGTTAGAATAGCTGAAAATATGCTTGTTGAAGTTGGTAAATTCACCTTCCCTGCCGATTTCGTTATTCTTGAAATGGAAGAAGATAGCAAAGTTCCTCTCATCTTGGGATGACCCTTTCTTCACACTGCTGATGCAGTAATTCGAGTTAAACAGAAACAACTCAATCTTGGAGTTGAGACTGAATAAATGATCTTTAATATCGACTTTCCCATTAAACACTCTTATTTAAAAGATGATACCTGTTTTAGTATCGATATTATCGATGAAATCTTAGAAGAATATTTTGACGCTCTTCTAGACGAAGGAAGCAAAATCCTCCATTCCATCGAAGGAACCATTCTTGAAGAAGAAATCTTTTTTAAATTCAATAAATTCATAGCAATGGCTGCAAATGAAAACTATGACTCTGAGTCTGATGAAGAAGAACCGAAATTTGAGAAAATCACCATCAACACAGATTATAAAATCAAGACATCTCTCGAAGAACCTCCTATGGATCTCAAACTCAAACCTCTTCCTGATAACTTGGAATATGTATTTTTGGAAGAACCCTCTTTTCTTCCTGTAATCATATCATCTCAACTCTCTGCTAAAAAAAGCAAACTTGTATCTGTCCTTAAAAATCACAAAGAAGCATTTGCCTGGAAAATAATAGACATTCCTGGTATCTGCCCATCATTCTATAAACACAAGATCCAACTTCTAGATGACAAAAAGCCAGTTGTCCAAAAACAGAGAAGGTTAAATCAACACACGCAAGAAGTTGTTAAGAAAGAAATCATGAAACTCTTGGATACCGGTATTATTTATCCAATTACCGATAGTCATTGTGTTAGTCCTATTCATTGTGTACCAAAGAAAGGCGGTATTACAATAGTCATAAATGAAAATGATGAGTTTGTCCCAACAAGAACCGTTACGGATTGGCGAGTATGCATTGATTATCGTAAACTCAATGAAGCAACCGCAAAAGATCATTTCCCTTTGCCATTTATGGATCAAATGTTGGAAAGACTCATAGGAAATAAATATTTATGTTGCCTCGATGGTTTTTCTGGATATTTCCAAATTCCTATCGATCCTACGGACCAAGAAAAAAAACGTTCACATGTCCCTTCGGTACGTACGCTTATAGGCGAATGCCTTTCGGATTATATAATGCTCCAGCTACATTTCAAAGGTGCATGTTGGCAATCTTTCACGATATGATTGAAGAATCAGTCAAAGTATTCATGGACGATTTCTTTGTCTTTGGAAACTCTTTCAACAAATGCCTAAACAACCTCGATAAAATGCTCCAGCGTTGTAAAGATGCTCATCTTGTCCTTAATTGGGAAAAATGTCACTTCATGGTCAAAGAAGGAACTGTGCTTGGACACAAGGTGTCTGGCTCAGGACTTGAAGTCGACAAAGCAAAGATCGACGTAATCTCAAAACTTCCACCCCCTACCAATATCAAAGGTGTTAGAAGCTTTCTTGGACATGCCGGTTTTTACCGAAGATTTATTAAAGATTTCTCAAAAATTGCCCGACCTCTAACTAAGCTGCTTGAAAAAGATACTCTATTCGAATTCGATGATAAATGTCAAAAAGCATTCGAATTCATAAAAGAGAAACTCACATGTGCTCTGGTGATCGTAAGCTCAAACTGGAATCTTCTGTTTGAACTTATGTGTGATGCAAGTGATTTTGCAGTTGGAGCTCTCTTAGGTCAAAAAGATGCTAAAAACTTTCACCCAATCTATTTTGCAAGAAAAACTCTCAACCCAGCTCAACAGAAATACACCATAACCGAGAAAGAACTTATGGCTGTAGTTTTGGCATCCGACAAATTTAGATCATATCTTATACTATCAAAAACTATTGTTCACACTGATCACTCAACTCTTAAACACATGTTTAAAAAACAAGACGCAAAACCACGTCTTATTCGATGGACTCTAATCCTACAAGAATTCGATATTGAAATCAAAGATAAAAAAGGTACAGAAAATGTTGCTGCCGACCACTTATCTCGGATTGACAATAACAAGACAAGTGATGCCAGTAAAGTTGAAGACAACTTTCCTAGAGAAACCCTTATGGAAATTAACACTAGAGATGAACCATGGTTCGCAGACTTTGCAAGCTATTTGATGGGTGATATTATACCAAAAGGGATGACATACCAATAAAAGAACAAATTCTTCTCTGACCTCAAACACTACTTTTGGGAAGAACCCTATCTTTTCAAAGTATGTTCTGATGGTATGATCAGACGTTGTGTATTTAGACCAAAAACCCGAACCATTTTAGATCAATGTCACCACGGACCAACTGGTGGACATTATGAACCAAACGTAACCGCTAAAAAGGTCCTAGATTCAGGTTTTTACTGGCCAACAATAATAAAAGAAGCTTATACTCTAGTTCGCCTTTGCGAAGCGTGCCAAAAGACGGGAAATATATTAAAACGTTATGAGATGCCCTTAACCAACATTCAAGTATGTGAAATTTTTGATGTATGGGGTATCGACTTTATGAGACCGTTCCCAAAATCACGTAAGTTTGAATACATTCTTGTCGATGTCGATTACGTATCTAAATGGGCCGAAGCTCAAGCTTTACCAACCAGTGATGCCCGAGTTGTTATTACTTTTCTAAAGAAACTATTCTGTCGTTTCAGAATGCCCAAAGCTCTAATAAGCGACCAAGGTACTTATTTCTGTAACAAAATGATGGAAAAAACCATGAAAAGATATGGAGTTAGTCACCGTTTCTCTACATCATACCACCCTCAAACAAGTGGTCAAGTTGAAAACACAAATAGAGCCCTTAAAAGAATTCTTGAAAAGACTGTTAAAGACAATCTTGCTATTTGGTCAAGAAAACTTGATGACGCTCTGCGGGCTTTTCGCACTGCTTACAAAACACCAAATGGTACAACACCATACAAACTCATATATGGAAAGAACTGCCACCTACCATTTGAAATTGAACATCGTGCATAATGGGCCCTGAAGAATTATAATCCTGAACTCATCGCTGCTGGTAAAAAATGAATGTTTCAATTACACGAATTAGACGAACTTAGACACCAAGCCTATGAAAACTCTCGTCTATACAAGGCAAGAACCAAAGTCTGGCACGATATAAAACTAAGAATGAGAAAAGAATTCAAACACGGAAACAAGGTTCTACTTTTTCACTTAAAGTATAAATTCAAACAACCAAAACTCCGATCTCGCTGGCTAGGACCATACGCAGTGAAACATCAATATTCGTCCGGATATGTTGAACTATATGAAAAAGATGGAAAGATGTTTATTGTTAATGGCCATCGACTTAAGTTATACCATGAAGAAGAAGAATATAATGAACAAAGGGAAGCAGTCACTCCCTTCTTTCCTAAAGAATGAACTCCAGAAGCAAGAGTCTAGCTAACGACTCTCTTAAAAATTAAACACTTCTCGGGAGGCAACCCGTGCTTTACTTAAGTGTGGAGGAGTCCCTCCTCCATACAACCCCACTCGTATCCTTTATTTATTTTTCTAAAAAAAACTCCAAAAATATTTTCTTTTTGTGTGTTTACTTTTATGCAGGTATAAGTCAAATCTGAAAAATTATAAAGTAAGCTCACGGATAGCTCTCTCACAACTATATATCTCTTTGCCCTGGGAAGTTCTGTTTTCCCTATTTTCTAGTTTATCAGTTATCACATTGGGGGCAATGTTTAACTTAAGTGTGGAGGGGAGCCAAATAAGAAAAAATTAATTATATCCCTCTATGTTTGCCCTGCCAAAAAAAATTTTCAACTGATATTTCAAAATCTTAATATGCTTTCTAACAATACAAAATGCTCTTAGTAAGGCAAATCTAACCGGATTGGCATTATAACCAGCACAACCTAATCCACTAAATTGTGAGAATTATAAGCCTTAGAATATATTCGGGTATCTACCTTTGGTACCTAAGACAATTGATGCCTTTAGCCTGTTCGAGTTAAGGTTTAAATGCAATTGCAAGTGTCTCATCTGTCGTTACGACTGTGTATTTGTAATTTGTTGCCTTTTCTAGAACAGTGGTATTGGTTGATAATTATATTTGAGTGAGCCGGTAATTTAGACGCTCTAGAACTTATGCTTGATCATCATTTTCTAGACCAAAGGCTGATTAATCATATGTTATGAGGTAAAATTAATCCCGCAAGTTCCTGTTCTTGCAAGCACTCCCTTTAGTGCTAAGTTGCTAAAGTACCTAAGATAACTAGTCAAAGTTGAAAGAAGAAGTTATGTGCCAAGCCTTAGTTATCATTCTCAAAAAAAATATAATAAAAAAATATATGTAGTAGTTCAAAGAAATAAAGGCTTAAGTTCCGGCACATGAAGATTTGTATATGCTATTATCCCTCATCAGTATCAAGTTCTGCCCTTCGGTCATGTTTACGTGTCAGGTACAAGCATATGGTAGCTGTCTAGATTATGTCTGTGCAAATTAAGTATCTTTACAAAAATATAATCCCTATCTGACTGGCTTGAGTGAATTACAAAATCAAACACATTCCCTATGTGAGGTGCCTAGTTATATGTCTATGCCTAAAAAGTTAATCAATAGAGTAAAGTACATTTTTGGTCCTTGTGGTTTGGTGCGTTTTCACTTTTGGTCCAAAATCAAAAATAAGGTTCGGTTTTTGGTCCAAAAACATCGTTCGTTCCACTTTTTAGTCAATCCGTTAAAGTTGACAAAACATTTAGAACTTAAAATGAAACGCAACTATGTCTTTTGGACCACAAGTGTAACAGACACTATGTCTTTTTGGACTAAAAGTGGAAGCGAAACTAGTCTTTGGACCAAAACACAACCATTTTTTATTTTTGACCAGAAAGTGAAAAACCAAGAGGTGCCTAGTTATATGTCTATGCCTAAAAAGTTAATCAATATACAAACTCTTGCTAAAAATCCAAATTTTCTCCACGTCATGATAAATGATCTTATTTTCTTGCTTTGATTGTTTGAGGGCAAGCAATAGATAAGTGTGGAGGGATTTGATAACGCCTAAATTATACATGTTTTCGGTGGCATTATTTATACATATTTTATCATTTCTCATGAACTTTCGATACTTAATAGCATGAAATACTTGCAAGTTTACTTGAAGACATCCCGAGCTCATATAAAGAAAAGATCAAGTACTTATACACTTCGGAAATCAAGATACAAGAAAAGATAAAGTCTCAAGCTGAAAAATGCAAATGTGCGCCGCACTTATCCCATGTGCGTCGCACTTCTTCTCAAAGTCAAAAGAATTAAAAGCCTAGTCAAAATAGTGCATTAACTCGCCAAGTACGCCGCACAAAGTATTTTGTGTGCCGCACTTCCCTTCTGGTTATGCAATTAAATGAAGTCATTATATACAATCGCATTAACACACCATGTGTAACACCCCAAAAAATGTGTCGCAGCGGAAATATGTCATGGGGGCGTTACTTCATAATACACCAGCTCAAGATACAAGAGAACGACCTCTAAATGTGTCGTTTGTAAAACAATCTCGTTAGTTTTCTGAAATCAAAATAATAGTTGTCCCATAATTGCATCACCATGAAAAACTTGAATGTAAAGACTCCAATGCATATCAAATAATCCAAGCATCGATCACCTGCAAAAACATGCTTACAAGTGTTCACATAGAAAGTTGGTGAGTCAATAGAGGTTTTGTATGTATAAATGTAAAATGTTGAAATCCAAAGATTTATAACGAATGTATGACCATTTCAATCCCTTATAATAATCGCCAAAAGTGTAAGAGTAAATGTAGAACCAAAAGAGTTTAGTGTTTATTGCTTCGCCGCAATATAATGAAAAGTGTTCAGAAATTAGTAATGTTTAATAAGTAGTATGGACAGTGAAATCGTTGATTTTCCAAAATGTATGGGTCTACTATAACAAATACAGACACCACATAAATAATATCTACTGTTTGCACTAAGCTCATGACACCAAGCTCGACATATTTGGATGCAATTTTAATGCATAAAAAGGTGCCCGTTATAGTCAAACCCGCAAACATCCAAAAAGTCCGACATGTATGCATTCGTGTTTTAGTACTGTCGAAACTAGTGAGAGCTACTCACCCGAACATGGATGTCAATCCCAAATAGATCTATTTATACACTCGCGCTTCCTCAACCGGTCCTCCGGTCAAGAATTTAACAGTTCATGATAATGGCAATGGTGGGTTACGTTACTTAGGCACATGTAAACAGGAGATGATAACCAAAAACCTTGTGTCCAATAAAAAATTTACCATTGTAATTCGTAAATAACTTTTATACTTAAAACATAACTAAAAAGATTGATATAAAACAAGGTAGTTGAAATTCGAAATAGTATGTAAACAATTCGAAACATGTTATGCACATGAGTAAGTGACAAGGTATGAAACCAAGTTTTAATCAACCCATGTAATTGTGTATTGTAATGAATTGTAAAAACAAGTCTTAAACCAAATGGTTGGTAGAATAGAATGAGAAAGATATTGGTAAACGAATATGTAAATCACAGTTGTATTAGCATGTATTCTCCCCCGAGATTTGTAAAGTAAATGTAAAGCAAGTGAAAGAGGGGCTATAAACTCACATCGTATGAAGACGATTGGCGGGAATGTACACACTGATACAGACCAACAGAAACTGGAACGGCTCGACAAGAAGATGCAGGGCTTGACTCCTAACGGTTTTAGCCTAGAAATGATATGCTTGGTTTTCCTGATGAATTAGTACATCAACGTAAACACGTTGATAAAGATTTGATATAAAGTTGTAATAGTTTGGTGGTTGGTTAAATAAATAAATTGTAAAAGCATATGTGATTCATACGATGAATCGTATAGAAGAGCATGTATATATCCCAAATATATTACATATGAAAAATAAGCAATTATATAATTCGTATGATGAATTATATAATAAGACCAACAATCAAAAAAATAATTTGAAACATATAATACTTTGCAAATTTTATTTAAGAAACGTGAGTAATTGATTAAGCAAAATGATTCGACATGTTTTTAGAAAATCACCACTTAAATAAATAAAAATTCTTAGCATAAAAGTAAACGTACGTTTTAAAGTTATAAATCATGCACATTATGTTTTTAAAGTTTTCACAAAGGTTATGATGTAAATTTCCAGTCGACAATTAAAAATATAAAATAATCTTTTATAAATCTAGTATATTGTTTCCTTGACGGTTTGCTAAAATAGTTATCCCATTTAGAAAGTATAGTTTACCGTTTGGTTTTTCCGTTATTGAAATAATACAAACTAACAATCCAAAATTTCTAACTTAATCCTCTTTCATCTATTTGTGTTGCGAAACCCAAACACACCCCCTTTAAGGTTATTATAATCGCAAAAAGGAAGAGAATAAAATAAAAGTATTTATTAACCATTTCCCCATTTAGATCCAGTTATAATCTTTATAAAATCTTACTAATTTTATTAATCGTTTATATAAATCACCGCTCCCTTCGCGTTCTCTATTATACCAAACAGCCCTCATGGCTATTAACACAAGCCAAACGCACCCATGTTGGCTGAGAACCCAGCCAAACGCACCTTTTCGCTGTTGGGCAGCCAACCAAACGCACCCTATTCGGTTTCCTGCTTACCCAAACGCACCCTTATTGCGTTTATACTAAACCAAACGCACCCTTTGGAGCTAAACCATAACAAACGCACCCTAGTTGTTATAAACAACAACCAAACTCCATCAAGGCTGTTTACATCCGTGAATCACAAACCAAATGCCTCCTACCCGCGTGATTCACAAACCAAACTCACTACCCTCGGCTGCTATAACCTAAACCAAACGCACCCGAATCACGGAACCACCAAACCAACACACCCCACTTGGTGCCTGCGAAACCACAAGCAGCCTAGCTGCCAACCCGCAACCAAACGTACCCTTTCTTGTCATCAATAACCCGAAACAAACACCACCTGCTGGTGGTTAACAAAACCATATGTACCCATCCCCCGGCTGTCCCGAAACTCAAAACAACCACACCCCTTTGTGTTACATTTAAAACCAACGCACCCTTGCTCGCTGAAAACCAAACCGGACCACTTTGTGGTGCTTATGAGAAACCAGCCGCACCATTTTGCAAATAAAAAAAATAAAACAACGCACCCTTGCTGGTGCAACTAAACGAACGCACCCCTTTAGTTTCTATACACAGCCGCACGCACCCCTTTTTTTTGCATTTGTTATATATGTGGTGGCGGGATGGGGGTGGTGTTGTGACGATGAGGAGGTGGTAGCAGCGGCGGCGTGGACTGGTGGTGGTGGCTGCGTTGGCAGTGGAGATGTCGTCGTGGAGGAGATGGAGGCGGTGAAAGTGAGGTGGAGAAGAAGATGGTGGAAGATAAATGGCGTGGACTGGTGGTGGTGGCTGTGTTGGCAGTGGAGATGATGATGTGGTTTATGATTTAAATGGTGAGTGATCGCGGAGGCGCGTGGTATAGTGGATCGGTTAGATCCGGTGAAGAGGAGTATCTTTGGTGTTGGCCGGAAAACTCGCCGGAAAATTATTCCGGCGGCCGGAGATGGTGGCCGGCAGCTGGCCGGACATGGGAGGAGGGAGAGAGAGAGATTTAGGGGAGTGTGTGTTTATGTTTTATGGAAATGAATAAAAATGTTATAAGTTTTCTTTATATATAAAACTTTTAATATGAAATGAAAAGTATATAATAGTTAGGGGTAAATTTTGTAAATATTTCACAGGGACCTAACGTGTAACTTTTGTTAATTATTGGTTCGGGACTCGTTTGAGGTACTTAACGGAGGAATTAAAATACGAAACTTGCGCCATTGTTTTCCAAACAATTTTTCTGATAAAAATGAGTATTCGCTTGATAATATTTCATAAATATTTTATAACATTTAATAAAATATTTGTTATTCATTTGGTCACCCGGTTACGCCTCGTCCGAAACAAAAATGGGTTTAAGCTCGAGTATTCGCGTTATCAACAACGCTTTTAATTAGAATGATGACTGATTTATTTAATATTTTTATTAAATAAATACTGATAATTAAAAACAATTTAATTATTTTTGTGTTTCTAAAATCTTGCGAGGGCATTTCAGTCACCTTCTGACTGTTTTCGGGTCTCGGTCAAAACTAAAAAGTTGTCAGGAATGTCGTTTTACATCAAATTGCTTCAGAGTCCGAGTTGTGAAAACATAATTTAGTGGTTCGTTTTTGATAAATCAACTATGAATTAATATGTATCTTTTTCGTTTTCAACTCAAATAAGTTAAAAATAACTTTGTACTCGCGGTGTGTAATAATAAATATGATTTATTATCGAAATATGTTCCGAAAATTTTACCAGTTACGCGGTAATCGTTTTTATGTGACGATAAAAGGTCAAAAGTCAAAAGTAAGATCGGACCAGAAAAGTCAAAATTCAAAATAGTCGTTTAAAATTCCGAAAATTGTCGGATGTTACAGTACCTACCCCTTAAAGAAATCTCGTCCCGAGATTTAATTTTTGTGTTAACCGATTGTGTGCCCAAGAAGATATTTAAGATTTAATAAACCAGTTCTAAACAAGACGATGATAACTTTATTCAGCAAAATTTTGATGTTTCGACAATTCTCGATATACCAAAAATTTTGGCTAAGTTTGACCAGGATATTTAATCCATTAACATAAGTATCTCAAAATATATCATTACAGATCTTATGACTGGTATAACCGTGTAAAAAAAATCTCTTAATAGTGAAATCATCAAAAAGAAAGTGTAGTCACGTGAGTGTGTCTGTATAAAGTTTTAAATCTCTTCCGTCGATAGATGTTTATCTGGTTTAAGGGGGGTTGCATTACCTATTGGATAAAGTTATACCAGTTGAGACCGCTCCAGGACCCAACAACAGTAACCATAACGACAATAACTAATAACAAATGTGATGAATGCCGAGAATGGAGGACATTTCGAGAAACAATAATTCCCCAGATAAAAAGTTTAATAAATGGAGGGAGCCCGCGGAAGAGCTTATGCGATAGACGGCGGATTATGTCCTCCATCGCTATTTTGAGAAGAATCACCTCCATTAACTCAAGTGTGTACAATTCTGTTAGTTCCATGATCAGTTCGTGATCGCGAGGAATTAGCAACGGTCAAAAGTAAAAAACTTAAGTATATGATAAGGTAGTTCCAAGTGAAGGCCTTAAGATTCTCTGATGGCAAGACACGATTGTGTCTCAGACCCTTTAAACGATTATGATGATTACGATGCAGGTTCCTACTCATGTCATATCGGATACAATTAGTCCCACATCATTTAATAATTTCTTTATTTACATAAAGAACGTCCAAATTTATGTAAGTACGAATGATAAACTTATGTTCGGTGATTTAAAATTTATTTATTTAAATGAAGAGGCGTCCCAATCCTTTTAAAATGAACATATTATAAATCCTCCTACTTAATAATTCTCCGATGCAATACGCAACTCTCAAACCTTCAAGGGGGGGGGATGACATGACGCTGCATGTGTCTACTGAGTATGAGGACGGTGTATTAAAACACGTCTTCGGAGGCGGGAAGTAAAACTATCAGGGAATTCACATAGTGTTCAGAATAATTGATGAGTACTCGATTAGAGTAGAAGCGTAAGTCCATTATGAACGAGTTAGCATAGCATTATCAAGAAATCCTAATATTACAAGTCCCGCCTATACAAGACTTGTAATACTTAGATTCATACATAATCCCATGTAAACAGAACTGTGACGGGCTTTGTTAACATAGCAATTATCATATCAATCCTCATATTACAAGTCCCGCCCATACAAGACTTGTAATACTTAGATTCATACATAATTCCATGTAGACAAAAAAAAATTATAACAGTCTTCGCGTAATACGATATTGTATAAAGCTATGAGGAAAAATAATGTCCTTAGAGACCATTGTTTAACTTACAATGCCTGAAAACGAAATGAAACCATTGTGCAACTCACAATGTCTAAGAAGTAAAAATGTGAGAACCATTGTATAACCACAATGTCAGGGGATAAATCGAGACCATTGTGCAACTCACAATGTCTTAAGAAATGCTTTGGTATTTATATAAACAACTCTTATATAAATAAACGTGCGATATACGCAAAATATGTAAGCATATATATATTACATATATGTATGTCACGTAAGTACTTAATGCAGCACGTAATGTAAGCACATAAGCAAGTAGTGTGTATGCACTTTGAAAATGTTTGATGTGATAGCAAAATAAGTAAAACCTGGTGGAGTGGGGCGTTATAGTCTATAGGGTAAAATATGCAACTATTCTCTATAACCTGCTCTGATACCAATCGTAACACCCCCAAAAATGATGTTCGCAGCGGAAATATGAGTCAGGGGGGGCGTTACTTCATAATACACCAGCTCAAGATACAAGAGAACGACCTCTAAATGTGTCGTTTGTAAAACAATCTCGTTAATTTTCTGAAATCAAAATTAATATTGACCCATAATTGTATCACCCATGCAAAACTTGAATGTAAAGACTCCAATGCACATCAAATAACCAAGCCTCTAATTCCACCTGAGAAAAAACATGCTCTAAAAGTGTCAACATTAAAGTTGGTGAGTCATAGAGTTTTGTATGTAAAAAATGAAAATGTTGAAATCCAATAGATTTATAACGTATGTATAGGACCATTTCAATCCTTATAATAATCGCCAAAAATTGTAAGATTAAATGTATAACCAAAAGAGTTTATGTTTATTGCTTCGCACGCAATATAAATGAAAAGTGTTCAATACATTAGGATGTTTAATAAAGTAGTATGGACCAAGATGAAATCGTTGATTTTACCAAAATGTATGGGTCACTATAACAAATACAGTACCACACTAAATAATATCGACTGTCGCACTAAGCCAAGACACCGAGAAGCTCGACATATATGAATGCAATTAATGCACAAAAAGGTGCCCGAGCAGAAGTTCAAACCGCAGAACAACCAAATTATCCGACATATGCATTCGTTGTTTCAGTACTACGAAACTAGTGAAGCTACTCGACCCGAACAGGGATGTCAATCCCAAATAGATCTATTTATACACTCGCGCTTCCTCAACCGGTCCTCCGGTCAAGAATTTAACAGTTCATGATAATGGGCAATGGTGGGTTACGTTACTTAGGCAAACACACGATCAAGAGGCACCAATCTTAAATATAAAAATTGTTAAACAGGAGATGATAACCGAAAACACTTGTGTCCAATAAAAATTTACCATTGTATTCGTAACATAACTTAGGTACTAAATCCATAACTAGAAAAGAGACTTGGGATATAAATCAAGTAGTTGAATTCGAAATGAGTATGTAAACAATTTCGTAAACATGTATGCAAATGAGTAAGTGACAAGGTATGAAACCAAGTTTGTAATCAACCATGTAATTGTGTTTGTAATGAATTGTAAAATCAAGTATGTAAACCAAATGTGTAGAATAGTATGAGAAAGATATTTAAAACGATTAATTGTAAACAAGTTTATTGAGCATGTATTCTCCCTCGAGATTTGTAAAGTAAATATAAAACAAGTTAAAGAGGGGCTATAAACAACATCGATGATGAAGAACGATTGGCGGAATTACACATTGAGTACAAGACGAAACGGAAACTGGAACGGCTCGACCAAGAAGATGCAGCTGATCCTAACGGTTTAGCCTAGGATGATATGCTTGGGTTTCCCGATGAATGAGTACATCAACGTAACACGTTGATAAAAGATTTAGATTTAAAGTTGTAATAGTTTGGTGGTTGGTTAAATAAATAAATTGAAAAGTAGTGATTCAGACATGAATCGTATAGAAGAGCATGTAATATATCCCATATATATTACATATGAAAAATAAGCAATTATATAATTCGTATGATTAATTATATAATAAGACCAACAATCAAAAGAATAATTTGAAACATATAATACTTTGCAAATTTTATTTAAGAAACGTGAGTAATTGATTAAACAAAATGATTCGACATGTTTTTAGAAAATCACCACTTAAATAAATAAAAGTTCTTAGCATAAAAGTAAACGTACGTTTTAAAGTTATAAATCATGCACATTATGTTTTTAAAGTTTTCACAAAGGTTATGATGTAAATTTCCAGTCGACAATTAAAAATATAAAATAATCTTTTATAATCTAGTATGTTGTTTCCTTGACGGTTTGCTAAAATAGTTATCCCATTTAGAAAGTATAGTTTCCATTTGTTTATCCGATTATTGAAATATTACAAACTAACAATCTCAAAATTTATATGACTTTAAATTCCTCATCAATCTATTTGGTTTTGCAAACCCAAACACACCCTCTTAAGGTTATTAAATCGCAAAAGTGAAGATAAAAAAATAAAGTATTTATTTAACCATTTCCACCATTTAGATCCAGTTTTAATATTTATAAGATCTTACTAATTTTATTAATCGATTTATATAAATCACCCGCTCCCTTCGCGTTCTCTATTATACCAAACAGCCCTCATGGCTATTAACACAAGCCAAACGCACCCATGTTGGCTGAGAACCCAGCCAAACGCACCTTTTCGCTGTTGGGCAGCCAACCAAACGCACCCTTATTGCGTTTATACTAAACCAAACGCACCCTTTGGCTGAGAACCATAACCAAACGCACCCTAGTTGGTTATAAACAACACCAAACGCGCATCATGGCTGTTATACAGCCATCCAAACGCACCCTACTCAGTTTCTACAAGAGCCAAACGCACCCTTTGTTGGCTATAACAAATCCAAACGCTACCCTAATTTGTTTATCACAACCCAAACGCACCCTAGTCTTTACAACAGCCCAAGCGCACCCTTGGTTGTTGTTTACGTCAAACCGAACGCACCCTTGGCTGTGAGACCACAACAAACGCACCCTTTTCGCGTGACACAAACCAAACAGCCCTTTACGGCTGTTATACTGCAAAACAAACACCCCTAGCTGTTACTCCACGAAAACCAATGCACCCTCGTCTATGACCATAAAACAAACGCATCCTACTCGTGTTTACACAGCCAAACATGCCCTATGTTGGCTGCTATGAAACCACACGCACCCTTTCGGTGCATTTGTCAAAACCAAACGCGCCCTTGGCGGCTGTTTTACACAGACACAACGCACCCTAGGTGCTGTTATAATCAAACCGAATGCAACCTTTCGGTGACACAAAAACCAACCGCACCCTTCTCGGGTTGATATTAAAAACCACACGCACCCTTATGGTGCTGTGAAGGTGGCGGTGGTGAGGAGGTGAGGGAGGTGGTGATGATGATGATACCGTGGTGATGATGAGGGTGGTATGATGATGATGATGATGGAGGTGGGGTGGCGTGCATCGGTGGTGGTAGCGACTGTGGTGGCCGGCTGTGGCTGCCGGAGGGGGGTGGAGGCGCGTGGTGGTGGGGATCGGATAGATCCGGGAAGGATCTATCTTTTCATAATTTGGGACTCGCCGGAAAAACTCGCCGGAAAAGTCCGCCGAAAAAGTTTTCCGGCGGCGGCGACGTGGTGGTGGCCGGATTCCGGTGGAGAGGGGGAGAGGAAGAAGATGAGTGTTTATTTATGTGTGTGTGTTGTAGAGATGAAAATGAAATAAAAGTTATATATTTATATATATATATATATATATTAAACTTTAAAATGAAAGTGTCAAGTTATAAATAGTTTAGGGTTCATTTTGTAACTTTTTAATGAGTTTTTGATAATTATCGTTTCGGGACTCGTTTGAGTGACTTAACGGATGAACCAACGCACGAAACTTGCGCCATTGTCTTCCAAATCATTTTTCCGATAAAAATGAGTATTCGCTTGATAATATTTCATAAGTATTTTATAACATTTAACCAAATATCCTTATTCATTTTGTGACCGGATTTTGCTCGTCCGAAATAACAATGATTTAAGCTCGCGTATTCGCTTATCACCAACGCTTTAATAAAAATGATGACTAATTTATTTAATATTTTTATTAAATAAATACTGATAATTAAAAACAAATTTAATTATTTTTTTTGTGTGTCCGCATTGTATGTTGTCCGTATAATCTTTGCGGTGTTGTTTTAGCCCTTTTCGGCTCGTTTCCAGGTTTCGGGCAAAACTGAAAAGTTGTCAGGAATGTCGTTTCACATCAAATTGCTTTAGAGTCCGAGTCGTGAAAACGTGATTTAGATGATCGTTCTTATAAGTCAAGCCAGACCCGAAAAGTCACAGGGTAAGATAGTTATCTAAAGTTCCGAAAATTACCGGATGTTACACCATGTGCACCGTACAAATTATTTTGTGTGCCGCACTTCTACCTAAAAATCAGCCTATAAATAGAGCCAAAATTCTCACACATTTCATCATTCCCTTCATACTCATCAACTCATTCTTACACACTTCTCTCATCTCACACACAATCCCTTTTCCCTTATGATGTTCTAAACTTTCCCAACCTTTTCCTAAGCCATAAATACCATATCTTTTGAAGATTCAAAATTAAACAACCAAGAACGAAGAGGAATATCATATTAGTTTATTGAAATAATGAAGTTTCTTGTTGAATCAAGTAATGTTATGAACTACATAGCCACGAGAGGCTAATTCTCTCATGACAACTCAGTGAAGTTATAATAATCAATAAGTGTTTGGTATGATTGTGATCTCATTAATCTCAAGCTTATGTTGCAACCCTATTATGTCTTATCTTGTCAGTTTTGCTTATCAACTTAGATTATATAATCATATCGGTATAGGTCGAAAGACTCGTTATGATCTAAATGGTTTTAAAGGTTTGTCTATGGTCTTTATCGTCTGTGTCGAGAAATCCACTTTCGTAAATTGATAAACAAAATAAGCTTTGATATAATAAGTAAATAAACTATTTGAGTGACACATTTGGTCTAGTCTACTAAATATAAGTCTTGAGTTAATTAAGTTAATTTGTGAAAACGTTTTCTGACGAGAAATCTTTTTTATAAGTTAAGGTTCAATCTTCGAGGTCTTAATCATTTCCAACACTTATAAATTATTTTCAACTATCTGAGTAGTCACCTTTATTGTTACTGGTAAAAAGTTATTTAAAAAATTATTAAAGTCTATTCTCTTCTGATTATTTGAATACTACTCAAATCCCTGTGGTCGACATGGTCTTACCTAAAAAGATTATACTATTTACGTGGGTTATACTTTTACCCGTGTGTTTCCCTATAATAAAATTGGTATTTTCATTCATTATAAATTTAAAGCTTTTGAAACACATGAGGAAGCCTCACAAGGGTATCTGGACATAGGAAAGCTGAACACGGATTGACGACTCAATCAGGAAGATAGTAACTTACCGATTCACTCTTACCGTGTTGTCTGCTTTGAGACGTTTCGGTTTGAGAGCAAGCTAAGTTTGATGAATCTGATACTCATATATTAGAGAATTCAATACTACAAGCTTAAAATTCTGTCAAGGAGATTGATCTTTAAAGATAAATCTACCTGATCACAGGTCGGTACTCGCAACACCGAAGGTTGATCTAACCAAACACGATCAAATGACAAAGCCATATTCGTCCACAAGCTTGCTAACTGTTTATTTGCAGATTAATACTATGGTGGTGAAGCATCAGTCTCGATGAGTTGAAGTCAATGCCACATGCTCATACCCGACCGACATATGTAAAGACATCATGAAAGCTCAAGTACATGTTTCAAAAGACTTCTGCTACTCTGATACCGCACGTCTTCCTTGAAATGACGAAGTATTAAAGTTAAAGATTTTCAAGAAAGATGACCTTTTCAAGCTTTCAAGACAAAGAAAGGTATGAGCATGTCGGTCCAAAAGTCACAAGTTCACAAGAAGGCAAAGATTACAAGATGGCGAAAAGAGATTATGCTTGGTTGATGATCTCAAGAAGCTCAAGATCACATACAAGTCAAGCTAAAGGAATAAGCTCAAGCCTAAAAGTCTAAAGATAACTACTTCACATTCACAAGATAAAGATCAAAGAAATCAAGACTACGAGCAAAGACTGAAGACATTCATAGAATGCTAAGCTTAAGTTTTTGTAAATTGGAGTGACCTCCCTTAGGGGGAGATTGTTAGGAATACGAAAAAGTCTCGGTCACTTCCAATATATTGTTAAGTAGCTCGTAGTATAATATTTGGAAACTAGCTAAGCTAACCGGGTCAACATAAGAATACCCCTTATGTTGACCGGCCAATGTAAGAGTATAAATACCCTCTCCATGCCTTGGAGAGGGTGGTTGGTTCATTTTCATAATACACATTTCTTTCTCTCTCTAAGTGTTCCAACTCACTCTTTCTCTCTCTAGAATTTCCTTATCATTTAGTCATCTTTGATTGTATGTTTGATATCCTACATTTTACTCCCTCATTCGTCAAACTAAGTCAAAGGTTACTTTGCGTAAATGCATCATTTCCTGTTATGGGATATGATTTACTTGAGATGCAAAGAACTTAGCTTGTTTGCATCAAGATAATTAGTGATCACATCCATTGTTGATTATCATGGATTAAGTCCAAGTGACTAATTGAGTTAGTGGTATTTGAAGGTTAATCATACTTTGAGTTTTTTTACCTCCTTACCTATAAATGATTTACAAACTCACACATGTATTCCTCACATGTCCTCCACAAATACAAGATGTTTTTACAAACTCTCACATTCCTCCATACACCACAATCTTACAACACATCTCCTTAATCATTTGTTAAAACCTTCTTACCCAACAAATGATTATATCCTATATACACTCTAAGGTATATATGCCCACTCTTTTCTCTCTTATTGGCAATATGATTTTAAACCCAAATTAATCCTTTGATTTCACTCTAATCATCATCATCTTCATACATCTTCTTCTTAAGCCTTCACAAGATTAAACCTTCCTATCTTAAACATTCTCCACTTTATCCTCACATGGGACAGCTCACATTCTCTTACACCATTATACCTTGTGTACTTCTTGTCCCCCAACATTCCAACATAGGCTCCTACACACATCACATCAAAACATTCTCCACCACAAATCTCCTATTCGTCATCTTCCTTACAAACCAATTTGAATTTCACACACACACACACTCCTTTATCCTAACTCTTGATCATGCTATTTCATCAATCCAACTTACCTCGCTCTCTTCCCCTCACTTGGATTGAAATTCAAATAACAAAATAAACACACTTTTTTATCCACCCTTGATCATGCCACTTCACCTATCCAACTTACCTCTTCACAATCTCATCTCGACACTTCATTTTGAATATGATTAAGAGGCTCCCTTCCATCACATCAACATCACCTCATGCCAACTCACACATAACTCATCCTCATCTCTTCCTCTAATTCACACATGTGCCTAAAACATTTGAAATTCAAATTTTAAATCTTTCCCTATAACATCCACCCTTTCTCTCTAAGTTAAAAATATTCTTGGAATATTCCCTTTTACCCTAACTAGCCTTCTAAACCTTAGTTGGATCCTAACTAAGTTAGTTACATTGGAGGAATACCCAAAATACCCTTGTCTGATAGTTCTTTTCTCTCTTTTTGATATCAGACAAACAAAAGACTTTTAAATACTTCACAAACGCTTTTATCAAATGGCTATTTGAGTTGGTTGACCTTAAGTATAAGAATAATTGAAAGGTCATAGCGTGTAGTACAATCGGGGGTTTAACAAATGACGCCAAAGTCCCAAAGTAAACAATATAGGGAATCTAGGGTGCTAGCCATGCGCTAACGCGTAGGCAGCGCGCCAAACACAAATTGTTTTCCCACCTTTGGGACTCTTGGCCTATAAATACCCACACTTGGCCTTTGTGTTGAAATCGTGGAGGGGGGTGAATACGTTTCCATTTAAAATCTTAAAATGTTTTGTATCAAATTACCGATCAAGCGTGACACAATATGATGAGTGTTCATACGAGTTATATACACATAGTAATACATCGATTTACAACAATACAAACCAACACACAATATTCACATTTATTCATGACATAAACATAATTAAAACTATATAATCAACACATCACACAATTGCAAGTATAAATATAAAGCGATAAATGCGAGCATAAAAGTAAAGAGATAAGTAAAAGGAAATGCAAACCGGACACGATGATTTATAGTGGTTCGGTCACGAAGCACCTCTTCGCCCTACTCCACTCCCCGAGTACCCAACTCGAGAGTTACTTCACTAGTCAACAAGCTCCCTTTAGGCGGAGAAAACCGTACACACCTTTGCTTACACCAATTTCTGACACTAAGCAAAATGTCGAGTTCTAATCCTAGCTAGAACCAATCTATCACAACACAACACACCACTTCACGACAATTCACAACTAGGCTTCACCACACGACTTCTTCTTCACTACACGACTATTCTTCACTTCACAACTTCACACTACTTCACAACTTTCCACACCTTCACTTCTTCACAACCTCACACTACTTAGATCACACCACTCTAACACTACATACAAAGATCACCACGATCTAACTATACTCACAAGATTGGAATACATAGACTCGATCTATACATTGTGAATGTAAAACATGTCACGAATGCACTAACTACATAACTTCGTATCTTGACGATAATGGGAGTTCTTCTCTTGCACTTGAATGAATGGATGATTGGATCACATTTTAAACATACTTATAATAAGTTAAGTGATCAAAGGAAAGGGTTTGAAATGAGGTTTTAGATCTGAGAAAACTATGTGCAAAGAGGTGAGAAAATCTGTGAAAACAGTCCACTATTTATAGGAAAAAATATTCATTTTTTATTTGGCCGGTCCCCTTAATTATACAAAGTCGGTCCCCTTAATTAATTAAGGGGACCGCCCATTTTTCAGACGCTCCGATTTTGTCCTTTTGTGGGGAAGGTTTTTTCTGGAACTTTCTAGCCGTTTTTGGGTAGAAAATTTGAATTCAAAATATTTATTTTAAATAAAACATTTCTTATAAATACAAAAAAGTTTTGTATATGTTTTAAAAATGTTTGTCCCATTTTATAAAAAAATGTAAGGTTTGGAAAAATAGAAAATTTTCTTTGATCATTCAACAAATTAAAGTTTATTTGTTCATACCTTTAGTGATTGACACGGGCAAAATAGTATAATATAATATATAATATAAAAAACTAAAATGCCTATTATCAAATAATATAAGAGTAGTATTCCGTAAAGAAATGAAAATCACTTTAGGAAAAGTGATGACCAAATCTTCCCGAGTCGTATCCCGACGAAGCGTGAATTGAGAATCGGTTAAGTTTGTGATCGCGTGATTTGAATAGTTTCAAGGGTTTTGATTTTGGATTATATTTCTACTTATGAAACGCAAAAGCAAATAAAGGCAAGCAACAAATTAATCAATTACGAATTAAGCATGAAAACGTTAACGGGAATTAAAAATGCGACATATAAATCTGAATTATCAAATTTTAACCCTAAAAATGCAAATTTAATTTCTAACAGTCCAAAATGATAAAAAAATAATTTAAAAAAACGAATTATATTTTTTTGACTTTTATTTTATTTATTATGAATTAAAAACAGTTTTAATCTAAAAATAATACTAAAAATGCTAAACTATTTTATAAAAATTCCAAAAAATTACTGAAAGTACTTAACACTAATACTAATGTAAGAAAAATAAAACTGCTAAAGTAGGGCTTATAAATAAGCCCAGAAAAATCAAATAAGCTAGAAAAGCAAAACTGGAAAAAGGATATAAAAGAAAACTGGCCCAAGAGACTTATGAAAAAGTCCCAAGGGCGCAGTGGTAGTGTGTGTGTGTTGTGAAAAGCAAGGTCGCAGGTTCGAGTCCTGGACCTATTCTTTTTGCAAAAACTTTTTTTTATTTTCTTTTTGGAAAAAGCTAAACTATAAGCAGAAATAAGAAACTTTAAAAAAAACTTTTGACAGAACTTAAAAATAAGCCAGAAACAAGCTAACATAAGATGACAGTTTGCTTAATAAGTATTTGGACAAAATTGGCTAAACTACTTGGAGATTTCTAACTAAATAAGCAAATGGACAACTCAATAAGCTGAAACAGACTAACACCTTGACCTAATAAGCACTAGGGACAGAAATTTAACAAACAAAATAAGCTGAAAATCCTTAAAAAGCATTTGAGACAGCAGACATCAAAAACAGATTTAAAGACTTTTTCCACTTTTTAAGCTCAAATTTAAGGACCATTAAGCACTCATAAAAAGCTATGAACTAAAAACAGATTAAGACTAGGACTCAAATAACAAAGATAAGCAAAATTTAAGCAGATAAGCTAATGAAATAGGCTAGAAAAAGAAAAATGAAAATGGCAGTTTAACTAAATTCCTATGTTTTGGTTTTTTCAAGTTTTTATAAAATACTAAATGACTAACTGCAGGCCTAATTATAAGCTAGAATTTGATGTTTTGAAAACTTAAAAAGCTAAAACAGATTAAGTTTGGACTACAAAGAACTTATTCTCTCATTTTTAGATCCTTAAACATACTTAATCTAACCTAAAATTTGCTATGAAAACTAGATTTTAAACTTTGAATTTGATACTTAGAAACTGACAGATTGTGACTTAAACACAAATGACAATTGCACACTTAAACTAACTAAGTTCTACTGCATTATGGACCAAAACAAGCATGAAAACAACACAGAATTGCTACTAATCAAGATCAAATCAAATAAGCTTTGTTATCAACCTAGAAAACCACAGATTCAAACCATGGTTACTTTGAACCTTAAACTTGAGTTTTAAACTTTAGGAACTTGAATAAACTGATTTTTAAGCTTAATTTAGGCTTATCAAGATTGATTAAAAGGTAAAGAGCAAACTAGTAGTACTAACTCAAGTTAGTACTGCTAGTGCCAAACACCCCTTAAGAAATTGTTTTTGCATTTATTTTTTTTAACTATAAAAGATTAAACTAAGCTGAAACAGATTTAGTATTAAGTAAATGTAGAACTAATAAGCATAAACTGATAAGCACTAATAAGCAGAATACTAAGCTAAACAGAATTAAGCTAAAATATGGCATTTAAGGCCGTTTTAATGAAAAACTAAGACAAATGAGATTTAATCAAAAAGCAAACAACAATAAGCAATGATAAGCTATGCTAAGCAGGTTTAAGCAATAATAAGCATTAAATAAGCACTACAATAAGCTAAAACAGAAAATTAAGCTATAAAATGAGAAAAGGAGAAGTACATTTATCCCAGCTAAACAGGACTTTAATGCTCATAAGAGCTTATCAACTAGCTCCAGCTTATCAGAGATAAGCTGGTATTATCCATAAGCCCGTCCATAATTGGCTTATCATCCAAAACAAGCTGAGGTACTTTAGGGTGGAATTTGAGGTAAAATTCAAATTCAGTTAAGCTTTTGAAGGCTTAACTGAATGATAGATAGCTTATTAGTTAAGAGAGCTTATTAGAGCTTATTAAGTTGTCCCCAAACACATGTTTAACAAGTTTTCTTAAAGTAAAACAGAATTTAAAGGCACAATGTAAATGAAACTGATACTTTTATTAAAATTCAAATGTTTACAAGCTTTTAAAAGGAGAAATACATTAAAACAAGGCAATAATATAAAAGATTACAATAATAAGCTACTAAACTAAATAATAAGCTAAAAACTAGACATCTCTTCTTTGTGTGAGGAGGCCTCCTTTTATAGTGAGGAGGGGAAGGATCCAGAACCCTAGGAGCTTCCCAAGCCTTCAATCTCGTCCCTTCAATCTAAACCGCCTTGAATCAATCAATCTTAGCCCTTGGATTAATCCATGTATCACAGCCAAACACGTCCTTTAAGATTGCCAGCGTGGCATTGGAGGTGTCAGAGGTGTCAGGTAGATCTTCTAAAAGCACTTGAGCGTGTGGTGAATTGGTATAGTTGTTTACCCTGGTTTGATATACGCGGGGTAATTTAGGAGGGAAAGGGGAACAGTGAATTTTGACCCATTTATTTATCTTCTGACTTTGACCAAGGATGGATTTGGGTCGTTTGGACTTAAAACGGACTTGGACTTGTATTAGGATTTTGGGCTTTTAAATTTTAAGCTTAGTTTAGTATAGATACAATGTTAATGGGCTGACCTGACCCATTAAAATGGGTACGGGTTAGCCCATTCAGGACGTATACGCCTTCGGCTTTGATTTTTCGCGCTCTTTCCATTTTCGTGCTCGGTTTTGTCCGTTTTGCAATATTTTTGTCCTTTTGTGCAATATCCATTACCTGCAAGACACAAATCACAAAATACACATATATAATGCATTTTTTATATGTTTTTGGTCATTATTGGTCTTTTAGCTCATTTTATTAGATAAAAGGTATGTGTATTTAAGCACATACCAAAATTCCCCATACTAAGCTATTGCCGTGTCCTCACGCAATGTCATAAATACATACTTAGAAAACCAACAATTTCAATCCCCCTAAACTAATCACCTTGAAAAGTAGCTAAGTGCTCATTTAAGGGGATTAAGAAATCACTAGTTTTGAAAAGCTCCCCGTTTTACTATTTTTATGCATTTATTATCATTAATACATATCATAACTTCACGGAATAAGAAACACTAAAAGGATAAATTCATCGTCCTTGATTTTTCACCCGCCCCAAACCAAGCTTAAAACGAAATCATTGTTAAATACAAGTTAAGATGCTAACACTACTCATAAATGCTAATTGTTATTGGTGACAAATTACTTAATGTCT
>BQNB010081554.1:0-23188 GCA_026074375.1 Tanacetum coccineum
GTAAGCATCTCTAATAAATAGGCAAGGATGAGCTTAGGTATGTTTCTTGGTTGATGTTCCAATAATAGTTTTGTCATACTATTTAACGCATAAAGCTTTAATGGAAAATTTAGCAAGCCAGTTACAACTATTATTTTACATATATAAAACATGTACAAAGAAAGGAACGATCTGAACCCGACACTACAAGTGTACAAACAACGTTGTTGCAGATCCAGAAAAAGAAAAAGTGAGGAACAAATTTATTTCATTTTGTAGATATTATGACTATCTAGAGAGTATAGGATAGTTATCAGATTTATTTTGAAGTAGAAATACTATAAAATAAAAATGGTTTTGCTAACCTTTTCCCGGTAGGAGCACTAAACAAATATCAATATATGCCTAAGCATCGACGTTAATATTTAGGAGATTTATATCAATATCCTTTTAAATTTCATAATTGCTTCACTATATATGTTCCTTAACAAATCGCAAGTCTACTCTCGAGTTACCCAAAACGTCATTCTTAAATATTTTGTCACCCCTAATATATGACTATAGTGAGCAATGCCGATATGATCTTTTACCAGACCAACACTATATCAACTTCAAAACAACCACGTGACATGAAGCATAAATATTTATGACATTTATGAGGGGTAGTCTTAGGAAGCATAAATATTTTGTTCTCTGTTTACGATTTCTTTTATTGCCATCTAATCAACTTCTTTGCCTTTATACTTTTTGAACAATAAATGTTAAACATTTATTGTTATATATGTATGATACAATGAAAACAATGTATAAGAGTGACACATTGTTAAGTGCTTCAAATAGGTGCTAACTAGGTGTTGTACTTTAAGTTTTAACCATTTCCTAAAAGATTTTCCTATATGAAAGATTACGTGTATAGTATTGATTCATGGGTTGGCTTGACAGATGCAGTAACTCTTCCATTCTTGCAAGATATTATAGAGCACATGGCTACTTAAACTTTATACTCTATAGGTTTAAATAACAGTGTATAATTCGCCCGATATCATTTTGACCATTGAGCATCTCAGTAGCTATTGCATTCCCCAAGTCTGCATTTATAGCAACTTGCAATCATGATTAGTTGATGATCTTAGATAGATGCAAGAAAAGACTAGCAGTTCTATTAAGAGTTATCTTAGACTTGCTTAGTTACCTTTTAGATTAACTGATATAACTAGTTATTTGTTGCAATTTTGACCAACATGTTAACTTTATTTAATCTAGATTTGTGTTATATATCAGTAATTGTATTAGATTTGTTTGCTTGCAGATTAATACAATTTAAACAAATTTTATGATTGTTCCACTTTTAACATAGTTGCCCCTAAAGGTAATTGTTTTTCTGTACTCGGGCAATCCGATCCTTTTTAACTATTAATATATAAGTTACTGGTCTAGAAACCAGCTATCATAAGAATGAATTTTTATAGAGATGGTCTATAATAAATTTACTGATAAATAACGAAAAGCTTTATTCCTTGAGGATTTCCATTCATGAGTATTTAGGACTTTTCGTGTATAAAACTATCATGTTTGCTAGAAGTAATGAAAAAGTGGATGCTAGAACTATTTATTAGTAATTTTTTACGAGCAGTTTGTCATATGATCTAATATTGCGTGAGCCGTGCATACCTCAGAAAAATTCTATTAGGTTTATATTATCAAGTATCTGAGCCCTGTTTCATATTTTAATACAGATTTGGCAATGGATGAATGACAAACCTTATCTTGATCACTCGCATAAAGATGTTTCAGTTAAGCTATATTTGATATCAAAGGTACACGGTCAAAAGCAAGCTGAAGAGTACTTGGATAAAATTTCATTTTTGTCTCAAGAAGAGGGTACCTCTTGATGAAAGGAGAAATGATGATGTGGATTTTGAATATCGAAGTTCACTTCTCATTCAAACAATTTCTCTTTCTATGAACTGTTATCATTTTGGTTGTGCAAGTACATGGGGAGTTTTTTTTTGTATGAGTTGGCTACATTTTAGTTATGCAGGTGAGATATATGTTTTGTACTTTCCTAATAGCTTATTAGCTGACCACCTTTGACCATTACTACCCTTTCTTTTTTGACTCAGTAATTGCATCTGAAACACAATGTGAAATGCTTTTTAGTTGTTGATGTTATCATCCCGCATTCTGTACTCAAAGGACCCAACCCAAAACACACTGACTAAGGGGGGGGGGGTGCAAACACCCCGTAGCGGAATGTAGGCAAACCCCCTCGTTTGTATCAAAATTGGAATACACTTATCAAAACTGAGTCTAGCTCAGTTGGTTGGGGCTTTGTTATGTGATTGAAAAGGTCCCGAGTTCTAATCTGATGGGAGACATTTTTTGCATTTTATTATTTTTCTATGTCGAAATTGTAGTACTTTCACCTAATTTGTTAAAGGTTAATCGAATTTTGTAATAGGCAATTTGTTAGATAATTTTAATTTGTAACTTTCATCAAAATTGCTAAGAAGATTTGATCGAGAAGTATTGCCCGAGGTAGAACACCGAAAATTGCTTTGTCCGAGATCCTTCTTGTCCAAGAAAAGTTTGATCGAGAAACATTTTCATCAAAATTGACTTTAATCAAAATTGGACATCGAATTTGGTAACTTTGAAGGTAAATCGAAATTGCAAATAAAAAATGTTCACCGAAATTAATTGTCGAATTTGTTAACCGGATTTGTTTAATCGAAATTGGATATCGAATTGGGAAACTTTGAAGGTTAATCGAAATTGCAATCGAATTTGAACTTAGACATCATCACAATACAACTTTATCTCCTTAAGACCCGTAATCCTTTCATAACATCACAGTTTCAATGGAACCGAAAGATACTTTATCTTCGTGTTCGGTTTCAAAAGATCAAGAGATCCAACGACTTCAAGAGAAAGCAAAAATCTCGAAAGCAAGTTCCATGAACGCTCTTAAAGCACTTCAGTCAAATCTCAAGTCTCTCTCAGGTGTTTTAAAAGATTTTGATAGAGTACCTATATTCAAAAGAACATTCTCCCAAGATATGGATTTACTAGAAAAGCATCTTACCAATGAAATACTTCATGAGATCGATTGCAAGATTGCTTTAACAAAACTCAGAACAATGCTTGAAAACACCTTTAATTCAGAATTAAGAGAGAACCTTTAGAAATATACATCATTGGAACCTCAATCTGTCAAAGATACTTTGACCGGCGACATTGATTTCAATGAGAAGTATATGATCGAAATAATTCTTCATCAACAAGAGATTCAACAATTGTTGAATGAAAAGAAGCTACAGACTCAAGAAGTTCAGATCAATACGATTAAAGCATTGGATGTTGATCTAGTCATCATTGAAAACACTTGCTTTGGGAAAGAAAACAATAGTTCAGAGACTGCATTCAACAAATCAGTGAAGGAAAGCAGCTTGGATTCTGAAACAATAGAAGTGCATGCAATAAAATAAAAGATGTCAAAAGCAAAAGAGAGATGCATAACATATTTTCGATCACTTCATTCACACCTTCAGGTTCTTAAACGTAAAAGGCACTTGTATCGAACATGGATTCCAACGGGCATTCATGTCACTCTTTGGTCAAGATGATGATACTTTCACAAGTACGATGTTCCTCAACGTTGATCAACTACAAAAGCAACTTGACAAAGATGAATTTCAAGAGAATGAATCCATGGTTGCCTTTTGGATGCTCAACAATCAGCTTCAACAATTCATTGATTCATGGTTTTCTTCAAATTATGATAATCAGATGACAAGCAAGTACTTTGTTGAATACATTAGAATCGAGGTTAAACACTTTAGAGATACATTACTCCAACACATTGGTAATGTTAAGAAGTCTGTTACTAAAAGAACACGTCATAAAAGACTGTATGACATAAGGGTGAATAAAAGACAGACGCAGACAAAAAAGAGTAAGGTTGATGCGGGTAAAGCATTGGATGCTGATTTGATTGTCACAAAAAGTAGTGAGACAAAATCCAAAGTGCAAGATGAAAGCAGCAGGTCAAGAAATGATACAGATACTGATGATGCAGATATCAGACCCATATATGACGAAGAGCCAATGGCTGAGGTACAATTGACTGTTGAATGTAATATCTTTGCTACAGGACAACAACATATTGACCAACCTAAATTCAATGATGAAGGAGGGGTTGACCAGTATACTGAACAATGTCAAGTTAAACGTCCTTTGCTTGATCCATCAGTTGATAATAAGACAACTGAATTTTCAAACCAATCTCTCGACTCTGAAAATATTTGTCTTAAACAAACCGTTGCCTAATTTTAAAAAGATTTTTTAAGAATTGAAGCACATTGTATTGTTCTTGAACTTAAATATCATAATCACGCTGTTAAATCTGGGAAACATGGTCAATTTTTGAAAGAAAAAAATAATGAAGCCAAGGTTAAACATGACATAGATGTAACTGAAACAATAAACATCGAACTGGAAAATAGTGTGGCTAAATTACTTACTGAAAATGAGCATTTAAAAAAGGAAAATGAGCATTTAAAAAAGACTTACAAAGATCTTTATGATTCTATTAAAAAGACACGCGTTCAAATGAAAGACCATAACGAATCTCTGATTGTCCAACTGAACAAAAAGTCTATTGAAAATGCTGATTTAAAAGCTCAAATTCACGAAAAGGTTTTTGCAATTGCTGCTTTAAACATGAGAATTAATAAATTTAAAAGGAAATAGTGTGGATACTAAGTTTGCAAAACCATCAATCTTGGGGAAACCGCGTTTACAATCACTCAAAAACCAATCTGTTGTTAGACAAATGACTGTATTTAAATCTGAACGACCTAAATTTTCAAAACCACGGTTTGCCTCCTAAGTTGATGTAAAAAAGATAAAGGAAGAGAATCTATTCTTGTAAAACCTCATCACGTGATTGCATCTAGCGAATCTAGGATTAGCTCAAAAAACATAATGATAAACTGATTGATTATGCAAATGTCTTAGTTGAAAGACATGACTCAATTACTGTGTGTGATTCTGAAGAAACATTGATACTTGCTGAAGAGAGTCGGTTAAAAATAAAAGATAAACAAAAAAACATAATGATAAACCGATTGATTATGCAAACTAAATAAACTATATGAGTATCTTTTGTTCCACAACAACAGTTGTCTGCAGAACAAGTCTATTGGTCACCAGTTTCAAAACCAATTCCACCAATGTTAATTGAAAAACCAACACCTCCAAAAGTTTTTCCTATAAAACTTTTGACAACCAGTATGGTAAAAGATTCACTTCAAAAGGCTAAGAATCATCTTGATAAGTTTGATGATTGTGTCAAAGCTAGAATTGTTGTTACTGCAACAAATTAGGGAAATTAGGGAATGAAACACATTAAAGATAAGCAAAAGTCATACCATCTGTCACAAACCTTAGAGAATCTTTCAAACTTTTTGAAATAGGTCTGTACATGGAGGTAAATGAAATGAAAGCAGTCTTTAAATAAATGGAAAACGAGGTTGACCAATGTTCTGTGGAAAAGAAATATTTTAAGATTGAAAAGAAACAACTTTTAATTAAAAATGATCGACTCTTGGAAGAAAATATCTCGTGTGATGTAATGTGTACATTTTTGTGTTCTTTGCATAGAGTTGATAATTGTGCAAGTTGTTAAAGTCTTGAAATTAAGCTTTCAAATCAACAAGAATCAAACAAGTCATTTAACGAGCTATCAAAACATTTTGTAAAACTTGAGAAATATTGCATTTCTCTTGAACTTTCCTTACAACACAATAAAGAAAAAATGATTTGTAATGAATCTTGGAAAATACATGATGCTTCTTTGATCACTGAAATCAACAACAAATCTTTTGAGATAAATGATCTGAAAGCTCAGTTACAAGAAAAATCAATTGTAGTTAACGAGTTGAAGCAACTGTTAGCTAAATTGAAAGGAAATAGTCAAGTGACTCTTTGTGAAACACCAGATTTTGATTCTAGGTTTCAGAAACTTAAAGAATAGAACGTGTCACTAGCTTTTCAAGTCTCGTCTTTAGCAAAAGAAAGAGAACACCTTTAGTTAGTTTACAAAAATATTTATGATTCGATCAAGCAGACACGGGCTCAAAACAAACTTAAAATTGACTCTTTGCAATAAAAACTTAATGCTTAGATTTCTAAAAATGTTAAGTTAAGAGCACAGTTACAAGTAAAGGTTTTTGAACCACAAGTAAATCAAGAAGGTATAAGTGTGAATACTAAGTTTGCAAAACCTTCAACTTTGAGAAATAAACTTTATTTTGTAACTCCGTTTCCAAAAACTCAGTGTATTCCTAAAGTTGCCAAGAAGAATGATTTGTCAAAAACAGTCACTTCACACTTGCGTACCAACAAGGTAATTGAAAAATGCACATAAGTTCTTGCCTTAGGTCTGCTTAGGATTGAGTCTGAACCAATCAATGCGTATTTTAAGAACAATAGGGTTGTACATCAAGATAACCTAAAAGTCACTAAAGAGCAAATAGAAACACTTCAGGAATTGCTAGAACAAACTAGATCTTTAAAACCCTTAGATGAAAATCTAGATTATGCTTGTAAGTTTGCTCAGTGAATTCAAGAACTATTAGTGTATGTTTGTGCTTCTTGTCCTTATGCATAAAGTGAGAATGAAAAGTGGGCTCCCACATCAAGTACTAGAAAAAACAACAAGCCTTATGTAGATACATCTAAAACAGTTGTTAATAACACGCAAAAGCATGCAATAAAGCAAAACACTCAAAAGACTGACAACACTTTGTTGCCTTCTATAGAAAGAGTAAGCTATTCTTATGCTAGCAGATCACAGCCTAGGAGCAATACAAGGAATGATAGGATCCAACGACCATCAAGTAGGAGCCAGAAGAATAAAGAAGAAGCCCAATATAGGAAGTTTAAGTCTAGTTAAAAAAAATCATGTTTGAGATTGCAATGCGAATGTTAAGAATGTTGATTTGTCATCTAATTCTGAAAATGTTTGCTTATCATGTAATGAATGTTTATTTTCTACAAATCATGATGCTTTTGTTGTTAATTATCTTAAAGATGACCAAAAAACATAAAAAGGCTAAATCTGTCAAACAAAAAGAAAAGATTTAATGGAAACCAACTAGAAGGGTCTTTACCACTCTAGGTCATAGATGGATACCAACAGGAAGAACCTTTAAGCATGCTAGGAACAATGTGCCCCTTACCAAAATCACTCCTGCCACTATAGTGCCTTCAAGGAACAAACTCTAAACCATAAGCATTTCAGCTGTAGCACCTAATGCTAAAGTAAGAACCAAATATTCCAATGCTAAGAATTCCCTTATAAAGGATCACATAAATTTTTATGTTCATCCATTCAATAAGCACGATTTTGGTCTTGTGAGAAAATATGAGGTTCCAGAATGACCGTCATGGAAGTTCGGATTTCTAGGTGTAACCTAGGATTGCTAATAGCATGGAACCTAATCAAAAGTTGGGGATCCGAAATCTTGTATATATTTCTATTTTTCTATGTACTTAGCATCTGGTTGTTCCAAACACATGACGGGACAACGTGATACACTCATCAATTTTGTCTCTAAGTTCATTAGTACTGTCAGATTCGGAAATGATCATTTTGTAGCTATCATGGGTTATGGAGATTTGCAGCTTGGGAATATTCTAATTTCAAAGGTATACTACTTTGAAGGGCTTGGTCATAGTCTATTATCAGTTGGATAATTATGTGACTCGTATCTTAAAGTAGTATTCAGAAAACACACTTGCTTCGTTCATAACTTAGAAGGTGTTGATCTACTTTCAGGATCTCGTAGCTCTAATCTTTATACAATTTCACTGAATGATATGATGAAGTCTTCTCCCATCTGTTTATTATCCAGACTCAAAAATGAAATCATGGTTATGGCATCGTCGTTTGTCTTATTTAAACTTTGGTACCATTAATCAGCTTGCAAAAGAAGGTCTTGTCAGAGGTTTGCCAAAGTTAAAATACGTAAAGGATCACTTATGTTTAGCATGTCAAATGGGTAAGAGCAAAAAAGAATCCCATAAACCTAAACCTGAACCAAGTACGAATGAAAAGCTTCAAAGGTTACACATGGACTTGTGTAGGCCAATGCGGGTAGAGAGCATAAACGGGAAGAATATCATGTCGATTAGATAAAGCAGCAATGTTAGAAGAAGCATAGTGGAGTGATGGTGATAATGATTTAACCATGCCTCAATCTTTTGGAAAACGGATGTCTAAAAGTGCAAAACCCGACAGCCGCTTCTACAATAGCAACTTCTACTACCTTGTTTATTTAAGCATGGAGAAGAAGTATACTTCATCCCTTACCAAACATTATGCTGCCAGATATTACATTGAAGGGATACAAGATATGATCTCAAATAGATGGATCAAAGAAGTTCACCTGTACCATGTTGATGCTCTGAATGGTATTTATAGGATATTGGAAATCATAACACAATCGAATGACTAGTGGATTAGCCAAGTTCTAGAGAGAGAAAGTAAGAGAGAACTTTCTAGTGAGAGAAAATGAACTTGTATTATGTAAATGACTAACCCACCTCTTCCATGGCATAGAAGAGGCTTATATGGTTACAATAAAACCAACCATAAGGCCTAGGTAGTGGGCTTATACATTGGGTTTAATACCCGACCCATTACCAAATGTTATACATTAACTACTTAACTACGAGCAACAATAAAAGGTAAAATACATGAGGTGATCGAGTCTTTTCCTAATATCTAACAATCTCCCCCTAAGGGAGGTCACCCCAGAAAATACTAATTTAAGCTCTGCAATCTTAATCTTGTATTCAGCTCGTAGTCTTTGATTCTTCATGCATTGATTTCTTTGTACATAATGTAGTGATCTTTGAGCTTAGTTCCATTGATTTGTGTGATCTTTGAGCTTTCTTTGAGATCATCAGCCAAGTAAATCTCTTAATCATCCTTGTTGTGGTATTGCCTCCATGTAATGTTGTGACTTCGGACCGGCATGCTCACACTTTTATGGATCATGATAGTACGCATCAGAGTTGCGGAAGCTGTGTTGTAGGTCTTTTAGTTATCATGATGTCTTTGATTAGGAATATTAAGTTGTGGCTTGGGGTTAGTGAATTTGACTTGTCTTTGCCATTAGATGCTTAACGTCAGGGATTCCTGCAAGATATGTTAGTAATAAACACACGAAATGCTCTTTGTTCACTTTTGTTTAATGAAGGTTGCTAAGAAAACACGGGTTCCCTTATATCAGTATAAAAATACTGCCTGTGATCAGGTAGATTCCATGAATCTCATTGTCAGGGTTTTTTTTCGCTGTTGCGCTAGCCATTCTCAAAAGAAGTCGTACTCAAAGTAGTAATGACGGAGTGAGTGAACCAGTGAATTAAAAACCCACTGATTAATGAAAAATTGATTTGAAAGTCAATCGCGTGTCACTCAGAAAAGAGTTTTTGTGACACATCGACGGTTTTATATCATAAAATCAAATTTCATCAGAAACACATTTGTTTTAAGAGATATATATAGTCAGTGTGCTTTAAAAATCAGTTGTTGAGCACATCAAAAGGTTTTCCAAAAACTATTCGTCAATTTACTGCCTGGAACAAGTTTGATTCATAAAGAATCGCACCATCGTTGCTTTCCATTTGTTCACAGTTTGATCCATAGTGGATCTCACATGTCACCTACCAAAGGAGCTTGTTTGATTGTTGCTCTGAAGGATTGCAATCTTCATTGTGAGTACTTTTCGTATTAACTTCAACTGTTCTTGGCAATACCTTGAGGATAATGCGTAGAACTCTTAAAATCTTACTTGTTGTCACAGTGTTGTGATGAGCAAGCATAGTTTGTATTAGTGTCCTATAAGATGATTTATGGATGATTATCCATGGCTCTAGACTCTATCATGCACTTTTGGTTTTTAGTAGTAGGAGGTTGGAGCAGACTGCCACCTTTTCAATATTGTCTAACTCAGAGTGAGAGAGACGATAGAAATTCATTGATCTCCATGAGAAATGAAACAAGAATCCTTTGAGGGATCTTGAGTGGCTAGGAAGGGTTGTGCAGCGTATCACTGGGTCACTTTGTACTTGTCTTCATTGTCAGCAATCAACCATGAGTTTCTGACATATGTTATGACCCTGGTTTACTGCTATGTTTAGGGAGGGCTGCTTTACATTTTCACTTTATTTAAACATTTCTTTTTCATTCTTCAACCACCTTCTAGTGCTTACCGAGACTTCATTACTAGTTCCTTGTTTGATGTGTTCCAATTAATAGCTCATCTCAGTCAGTTACTATTCCTATTCTCAGATTACACTTTTTGTATCATACCTAAGGACTTCTACACTAACTAGTAGATTGTCCCTGGGTAGATCCCTCTGGCTCTGGCGGGATCATGGAAACATGCACCTAACCTTACCATCCTTATAACTTCGATAAAGTAAGTACATAGTCGATCTTTTGGTACAGTTCTCTTCGCCATAAAACTAATTGAAAAATTAATCAAGGTACTTGTGATATACATATCAAAGCCATTGTACCTTGATTGTTTTGATTATTTAGAAACGCTCCCCCTCAACAAGTGCGTCGGTAATAGAAATTGTTTGGGACATGGAGGGAGGAGTACCTGCTTGAGTTTTAATAGATCACATTATTATCAGATTTCATATTTAAATCACATTCTCTCCCTTAATCAAAAATTTCAAGCCCTTTGAGATTTAGGATCTCAATTGATTTAAATATGTTAGAAAAATTTAGGAGAAAGTATGGTTTGATTAATTACAAGCCGATATTGGAACCTATATATGCTCCCCCTCAATTGATGAGGGATTCTGTTAGTGTCAGTTATGATGATTTTATAAATGATTTAGAGTTTAACGAGAAACTCATGAAAAATTCATAAACTGACACATAACACTGATAACTACACAACTAAATAATGTACAAAGTTTACAATATAATACACATGATATTGACCTTCTAATTGGAATGACGATATCATTTCGTTCTCTGAAGAAGTCTGTAGTCAATATCACGAACACGTCCACCAACAAAGCATTCCAGGTTCTGGTAGATCCTTCTCGTCTTCAGTCGCCTTTCAATAGCCGTTATGAACTCTTTGTTCTTCCTGGGCCATGTCTTTCAGTCCAAAGATGTTATTCATACCGGATTGAGCCGCTTGACTGAATTTCCTTGGACTCTGTATACTATGTTCTAGTGTTTCGTGTTCACGTGCCATTACAGAACTTGTATATTTCGTTGAACCGCATGATCTTTCGTTTATTGTTGTTGATCGGGAACACTACTACTCGAGGAGACTCAATGATGGTATAATCATGCTTGAACTTATAGCCTTTAGCATCCCATCTTGGTTTGGTGAGGTTTAACTATTTCTGATAGCTTTCAATGTTGAGTTGAAAGTCTTTGACCCGCTGTCGAATCACCAAGTTTCGGGTCCATAGTTTGACAGCAGTAGATAGCATCCGTTTATCTGAACCAGGAAGATGATCGAGATAACCTTGCGGAAGGAGTAGATTCAGGTCTTCAAAGTCACTGGGATACAGGTTCTTGAAATCTTTTTCAGCAATCGTATGTTCTTAGAAGTCAGCTCTTCGAAGGACAATTTTGCTCAAGTGGTCATTCCCGTATCTTGAGTATGCTTTGATTCTGATGACACTAAGAATCCGCATGTGTGTTCTGACATCTTTTCTACACGATAGAGAATCATGTTTGTCAATATAGAACTTCTGTCGATTAAACCACCAGTGATAGATGCCATATTTTGCACTTATGTCATAAGTACACACATCATCAATCCACATTTGTTCCAGCACTAGCAGTTTAAGCCCAAAGTCAGGATAACTAGCAGCCTTCATCTTGGAAATCGATAGTGCAGGATTGCTTCCCTTGCTGCCATATCTTAAATACTCCAAGTCTTTATTGAAGAATAATTATGGTTGAACCGTGACATAACCTAGAGGACCATCGTGAGGCAGTGGTTGATTGACATCGATTTTGAATTGATCTCCTTCTGGATTCGTCCAGTCAACTTGATCAGTGAGTCATCTTGTGGGACACTCCTCCATCTGGAACTGAAGGTGAATGACGTTTGGGTAGAATGCTTTAACAACTTCATAAGCCTGCCCTTTGAAATCTGCTTGTGTAAGCTTGGTCTTGTTCACTTGTCGGCAGTACCATTTTATGAAAGTCGCCATGTCTCCAGTCTTTGCAAGTAATGAGTTCTCAGCAGGGGTTTCATAAGTTGAAACCAACGCAGACGCCCAATTGTTCTCAATATTTGATACATTAAAAGAAGGAATGGTCCAAGCAGGTTCAGGAGTCGCTGGTCTTTCCTCTTCAGGTAGTGGTTTCCACCAGTCTTGTCTCGAGTCAGCTTTTGGTAGGTGATCATTCTCGGAGTCTTCATCATCAGATAAATATACCTGCTCATTAGGGATGGAATCATCTTGCATCAGAGAGTCAGTAGGAGATAACTCTTGAGCTTCCGTAAAACCAGTTGACTCGAATCTAGTGTTAGATGTAGTTCAAGCCATGGATTGATGTGTGGAGGCCGCAGGCTTGGACGAGCTTGGAGCCTTACTGCCTTGTTGCTGAGATGATCCTGATGTACCAATAGATAGAGGAGGAGGAGGTGGTGGAAGATGAGAGGATCCCGATGCACCTGAAATACCTGGAGCACCAGATGGACCTATTGGAGGAGGTAGAGGTGGTGGCAGAGAAGGTAGAGACCCAAAAGGAGTTCTTGGAGCTGCATGCTTCTTTCTTTTCTTCTTACGAGCTTCCTCCTGATCAGCTAGACGTTGATTTGAATAATCTAGCTCCAATGACTTTTTGCAGAGCCTCATATAAGTCATTGTGAACCTCATGAGCCTTGTAGGAGTTGTCTTCAAACATCAGTTTGTTGAAGTATTTCCTCCAATATCAACGGTGGGTAGATCCTGAAGCGAGCACGAAGTGAGCTTCCATTGCCTAATCTACTGCAACACTGACTATCTCATCAACTGCTTAGCTCACCTTGTGGGGAATATTGAGATTCTCTAAGTTCTATAGTCGGGTCCCTTGTTTGTCTAACCTTTCCTCTAGGGCAAAGTTGTTTTGAATCAGATCCGCCATATGTTGTTCCAGCTAACCTGTGCGACTTACTAGGATCGGATCTGTGGTGCTTTGTTATGGTTGAGGATGTGGTGGAAGAGATGTTGTTGTTGTGTTGGTAGTGGAGAGTCGGATTGCATCGTCGTGAGATCAATAACCGGAGTGGTCATTAGGGGTACCGAGGAGGTGCTTGAGGAATGGGGACTGAAACCATTGACTGAACCTCTATTTCAGCATTCGTTTTCCCTGATTCTTCTTTATGTGGCTTCTCAACGAAAAACTGATCAGTGAAGCTGAGATATTTTTCAAGGTTTTGCAGAGAAGACAGGGTTCTGTGGAGCTTGCAGGTTCCTTTAGAATTACGTTCTTTAGGTTTGGCTGTTTGTGGTTTCCTGATCATTTGGTGTAAGACAGTTATGGTTAACTCCTCATCCATTTGCTCTAGGTTTTTATTGAGTTAAAGCATCAGTGGCCTCAACGTCCATGTGTTCAAGGTTTGGTCCAACATGAACCACATGACTTGGTTGAGGTTGAGACTCTACAGCATCACCAGAGTTTGATCCAGCATGACCTTCATCTTGTATACTAGGGTTTGGTCTAGCCTGACCTTCATCTTGTTTACCAGGGTTTGGTCCAGCCTAACCTTCATTTTGATCACCAGTATTGATCACAGGCACTTCCTCATCTGATTCTGTTTCACTATCAGTCAGAGCTAGCTCAGTATCCAAGGAAGGTGAGTCAGCATGTCCAGTGGGTTCAGTGGGCATAGGATGGCGCATTTGAAAGATAAATTGATCTACATGGCTCTTTTTCATTGGAGTCTAAAAGGCGAGTAGATTGTGAGCAGCTTGTTCTTCAATGACTTTCTCTTTACCCTTTCCTTGTACCTCTGGAAGCAGTTGATATTTCCCAGAGTCAGGCTCCCTTAATACCACTGGACGAGCTGGTCCCTGAGTTTGTTCTGCTTGTTCCTTTAAACTTAGTTCCAGGGCCCGTTGAAGATCTGCTTCTTCATTAGTATAGGCAGGTTCCTCAACAAGAACACCTTCATCATTAGGCTCATCAACCAACCTGAGTGCACTTTTAGGCTTGCGTCTTTTTCCCACTAGTTCACCCTTTGATCTTTTTGCTGGTGAGGGTTCATCAGGAGTTTCCTTAACCATTTTTCGTTTCTTTTCTAAGACCGCTTTAGATGGTTGAGTAGGTGCTGGTTTGGGTTTAGGTGGTTGAGTAGCGGTGGGATTTGGTTCCTTGTCACCAGCGGGTTTAGTAACCTTAGCTGCCTTGGGTTTAGAGACCTTGGTAGCTTTAGAAGACTCTGTTGCTCCTCCTTCCTTTGCCTTGCCACATTCTGCATCCATAAATTGTTGATACTTGGCAACATGCTCTTGGTATTCGCCGTATGTAGGGTGATCCTTTAATCTCATCAGTGTCGAGTATCTCAGGTACCACGGCATGCCTAACTATTTATCTTCATCTTTCAATCAACTAGAGTGTTCAGATGCTTTCTTGTGTGGAGTTGCCAGTATTGAAGGATGGCGAAAACAGTCCTAGGGTGAATGTTGTACTTTGTTCTCAGGTGATGGATGATTAGTTTGGTGAACCCGACGCTTAGAATCAACAGATGAGAGGTCTTCTTCTTTCCACGTGCAGCCGTAGCTAGATTCTTCACTGCAGTGAGAAAGCCACTTATCCCATTCTCCACCCTCCCCCATAGAAAAGTATGTTATAGATTGAACAAAATCTTCGCCCAAATCCTTTTGCATAGTCGATGTAGAGCGAGGATTGATACCCCAAAGGTATATGAAGGCTAGTGGTGTCTCTGGCCCTGTCATATCAACAAATTTTGCTTGAAGGGCCAGGTTGGTCTTATACAAGATTTAGCTCTCCAATGGTTATAGGAGCATTAACAGACATTGCTGACACGTTCCTAAGTATACTGGGGTATCCCAAAGTGTTGACATACTTGATAACTGTATCACTCGATGGTAGAGCCACAAAGGGATTGTTATCATTGGCTAGAGTGATATCGAGAGCATCTCTGAGAATATCTTTGTAAAGATTGAACCATTGCTCATCCAACTGACAACTGTACAACTCAGTAGATGAATTAAAGCACATGGTGTCCCAAAAATGCTGAATGTAGATAGTCGGAGTCGTAGAGGATGCCGTGAAGGCCCTAAAGAAGTTGATGTTCTTCAGTAAGGCCACAACAATCAGGAAGATAGGATTCCTTTGAGGCTTGTGTACATCAAGTACACAGTTGCTCATTGCCGCTGGGAACCACTTGCTTAACGCAAGATCTGATTCAATCGTTTCTGGTCGGTGGAGGTGTGACAGCGGGAGCTTGTTCCACGGAGCATTCATTCGAACGGAATGTTCAAGTCAGCCCTAATTATCTGCACTGTAGACTCCAACAGCAAGACTTAACATTCAGATATATGGATGTTAGATGGGAGCATTGCTCATAGGGATGTCATACTTGGTTTAAGTTGACCAAACATATTTGACAATCGCCTAAACAATCTAATGACAACGTGCTAGATCGATTCAATTAATGAATCCTCAACTCGTCCAAATAAGTCGCTAGAACTTTACTAAGAGAAACTCTTAAACTCGCAAACCATAATTGGAAAATTTTGAAATAGATGGGTTTAATTATTATAATTAATAAAAATCTTCACTAAACTCGCCTAGGAGCACCCATCCCTCATAGGTGAGGTAGCTGGAGATGCCTGCCACTCAATTAATTAAGATAGGATTTCAACTCGCTATGAATATTCTTATTAAAATACTTAACTCGCTATTAAATTTGGAAAATTTGAAATAGCGAGTTGAATATTTTAATAAAAATATAAATCTTCATCAACTCGCTACAGGTTAGCGAGTTGCCTGTTCATGATAATATAATATTCTTAACTCGCTAACAAGCATTACAACTCGCTACTAAGCATCAACATTAACTCGCTACCAAGAAAAAGTCACTCAACTCGCTACTTAGTATTATCATAACTTGCTACATAGAACACAGGCAATTCGCTAAGGCCTAAAATCACAAACCAACAAATAAGTCAAGAAAGCACATGAGTAACCTCAAATAACAGCAAACATCTAAATTTTGACGCTAAAAAGTCAACATAAGCCACGAAAATCAACAAGATCTTAAAATAATGAAAGTAAATCCAATTTAAACACAAGCGAGGCATCATTTATTCTTCCTAAACCTATCCCAGCAAATAACATATCATTCCAATCATTAACGAAGATTTAGATGACAAATAAAGGCGAGATCATTGATTTTGAGCAATTTAGTGTGATTAAGGTAGCCATGTTCTAGATGTATGATGTTAACAGGATATAGAACATTATATAAAAGGTAACTTAGCAAGAATAGACACAGAAATCACAAATCAAGATATGCTTCAAACTAGCGAGTTACGTGTTTGGGTTTTTAGAGAGTAAAGTTTGACTGAGATTTTGAAAGTTTGACCAATAGTAACTCGCTGACACCTTAAATACTATTACAAGATTCACATGTTGGCAGTTTTGGTCCCTACACTTTCAAGGTTCATTACTTAGTGGTTTAATGTGATAATAAGGTTTATACAAGTTTCAGATTTGGCACACATGGACCTTGTAATTTCATAAGCCTAGGAAACATCCAACAAATTGCACATAAGTTCCTATACTCACAAATAATTAACAATAATGACCTTTTGAGTTAAAATAAATTTAACTCCCCTTTAATTTGTAAACCCAATCAATACAAAAACCTTTTACCAGTTAATTATTTGATGAATTAAAATGCCCGTTAGATGTCATAAATTTGAAAACACTCTCCCCCTCAATCAATGACCCATTTTCTATTGAAAGAGCTGTAGTCGTTGATTGAGTGACATTTTTTAAGAAATTCAAGTCTGATTAATTTTCAAACAACACTTTTTCACCGTGGGTAATACAAATAATTTTCTAAAGAATCATAGACGAAAAATTATTTGGTTAAAGAAAGAAGACTTCTCTTCTATATCAAGAAATAATGCACTAAAGCATACATTATGTCAGAATTGCATGGATATTAAGTAACCTATGCCCGGGATAAATTAATCACCCGTTGTTAGGAACAACCGTCTTTTTGGCGACATGCTTTCCTCATTGTGAAAAGCAGGTTGCAGTCTGAAATAACAGCAAGCCATAAAAACATGTTTTGAAAAGTTTGAACTTCCGTTCAAGCTTTCATTTACAAATGACAATGTTTATTCGGGTCATATTGAATTGAACATTTTTAGGTCCGTAAATGTTATCGATAAACGGAAGACATGTCTTGAAAAATTATTTTTGGTATTTTCTATTTTTTGATTTTTATGGTTTTTTATAGGTTTTATATTTTTGTATTTTTTTTTATTCATAAGAATTTTTACATACAACATTGGATATAGGAGGGTCCTTCCCCTTTATCTCCTTTCTCTTTCCTGAGTCGTTTAAGGGTTTCGGTCATACTCTTTCATGCCAAGTGGCTGGGTAGTAGAAATTTTCGAACCTCTCTCTTGGTAATGCTTTGGTGAATATGTCCGCGAGCTAATAATTCATTGGCATGAAGTACAATTCAACCAACGCTTTCTTCAACTCGCATCTCTTATAAAATGGTGTCGTATGTCAATGTGCTTGGATCGGAGTGTTTGGGACATTATTGCAGCAGAGAGCAATGGCACTGCGATTGTCACAATATAGGGGAATCTTATTAAATGCAAAGCCGTATTCTGTATGCTGTGATCTCAATCAAATAAGTTCGTTATCTGAGAATAGCATCCAGGAAATGGCAATGTATTCAGCTCTATAGTTGTGATAGTGTTTGTCGTCTGTTTCTTTGATGACCAGCTAACTAATTTATCTCCAAGGAACTGAGCACTTCCTGACGTACTTCTTCGTGTGTCCTGACAACCTGCATGGTCCGCATCTGCATAGGCCGTTAGTGCCATAGCGGTGTCTTTCGAATACCAAAGACCTTAATTAATGGTTCCTCTGAGATACCAAAAGACCCGTTTAAGTGCTTTAAGGTGCTTTTTGGTAGGCGAAGCCTGATACCTTATGCACACATGCATAAGCGATTACATGGTCGGGTTTACTGGCAGTGAGGTACATAAGGGAGCCGACTTACTACGAAAGCGTGTTGGTCAATCTAGGAATCCCTATGGGGTCCTTAATCCAGTTTGATCGATATACCTTGGTGTGTATCAACTAAGGGCACACGAATCCATCCCAAATTTCTTTAATATTTTAAGAGCAAATTTTGATTGATTAATAAAAATGCCTCCGGGATTTTGAGAAACGTAAACCTAGGAAAAAAGACATTTATCCCATCATTGACATTTAAAATTTAGAACTCATCTTCATTGGAAAATATGTCAACGCTTTTTAGGGCCCCCCCCTCGGGTCGAGGCAAATGATGATATCTATAATATATTTGACACAACAAGAAAAATATGTTTGTCTGTTTTCTGAGTGAATAATGTCGGATCTACTGCACCCTTGGAAAAGTTGTTGTCCAGAAGTAATCGTGACAAGGTATCTCCACGGCCGAGGATGCTTGCAGTTAATCCGTACAAAGCCTTCTTCAGACGATAAACATGTGTCAGATGGTCTGGATCAACGAAACCTTGTGGTTGATATCATTGACTTCTTTCCTTCTACTTGCCATTAAGGAATGCTGTCTTGACATCCATTTGATAGATGGTCATGTTTTTACTGGCGACATTGGCGATGAAGATTCGAATAGCCTCGATACGTGCAACCGATGCAAATGATTCCTCGAAATCAGTACTCTCCTCTTGTCAATATCCCTTGGCCACCAACCGAGCCTTGTTCTTCAGAACATCACCGTACTCATCAAGCTTAACTTTGTAAATCCACTTGAGAGCTATAATCATGACACAGTCTCGGTGTGACTGGACTATGCCCATACTTGAAGTCAATCAAATTCTTGAATATCATTTTGCATAGCTTGAAACTAGCAATCTTCAGTTATTGCAGATTTGAAGTTCTTTGGTTCGACTTTTGACAGTACAGAGTTATACAAGCACCACAAGGCATCGGTTGCCAGTTGTTTTTTGGTGGATACCGGCCGAGAGGGATTGCCAATAATATTATCCTGCGGGTGATCTTTGCTTCATCTCCCAAGATGATGAAGTGTTTGAGTGACTTAAGGAGATTATGCTGAACTAAGATCCCCGGATGATGATGCTTCAGAACTAGGTTCTGGAGCAAACACATTTATGAAGGGATCATTGTCAACATGAGCAAAAGGATTGTCTTCTCTGATAGTAGATTCAGCTGCAACGCCTTGATGTAAACTTGGAGATTGTAATGCCGAAGATGACGGTGAATGAATTGGAGAAGGTGCATCTTGATTAATGGTAGTAGATGAAGGTGTGTCGGCTGAAGTGACTAAAACTGAAACTGTTAGAGCAGGAGAGACCGGTCTTTTAACACGAGTAGGTTTTAGGTATTCATCGAACATTGGTTGGAATAAAATATCCAATTCTTTATTTGTGAGGGTACAGAAGGTGCTGCAGGAACCAGATTTGGTACGAGCCCAGAACTTATCTGTCCAGGCATCAAAAAATTAGGAGCGGGTCCTGTACTGAGTTACACAGGAGCCATTTGCTCAGTCAGCTCATCGAATTGAACGTGAATAGTTTCCATAATTCGTCGGGTTCTTTTGTTGTAGATTCTATACCCTTTCTTGCTTGGTGCATAACCAACGAATATTCCAATATCAGTTGTTGGTTGTAATTTTCCAAGATCTTCGTTGTCATTTATAGGGTAACAAAGAGCACCAAAGACATGAAAAAAGGTAAGATCGGGCTTCTTATCATGCACCAGCTCTTATGGGGTTTTGTTATGAAGAGTGTGAATAAGGGATCAGTTTTGGGTGTAACAAGCAGTAGCCACAGCTTTTGCCCATAGAAACATCGGAGCCTTGGAAAATATCAGCATTGTCCTAGCAGCCTCTATAAGAGTACGGTTCCATCTTTTGACAACCCCGTTCTGCCGTGGAGTCCTTGGAACTGTCTTTTGGTGAAAAATGCCGACACGTTCATAATATGCAGTCAAATATTTATTGACAAATTATGTGCCATTATCGGTACAGATGTATCTAATAGTTTTGTTGAGACCGACTTGTATTTGCTTCAGAAATTTGATGACGACCTTTAGGGTTTCATATTTTGATCTCAAAAACTTAACCTAAGTAAACCGAGAATAATCATCAACGGTGACTAAGATGTATTTCTTCCCATTAAATTGTTTGCACTGTATCGGTCAACATAATCCATAAGAAGGGTATTAAGAACTTCCAAGTGGTTTGTTTTCGTTTCTTTGGGTTTTTTGGGTATGCTTTTGCTCTTTACTAGCTGACAATACTGGAGCAAAGATGATCTTTCTCAAACTTCAATCTAGGTAAACCTCTGACTAAGTCCTTTCTTGCAAGGTCATTGATGGTACCGAAGTTCAAGTGGTTTAAACGACGATGCCATAACCATGATTTGTTCTTGAGGGCCATAGGGAAATATGGCAAATAGGAGAGGGACTTTCATGACTCATCTTCAACGAGGATAGTGTACAAATTAGAACGCGAGAACCTTTAATTTTAATTCACACCATCCGTATCTCGAACATAACGTTGAATGTTTCCTGATGCAAAACTTCTAGATCAGAGTCGCAAAATTGTCCGACAGAGAACATATTGTGTCCTAGTCCTTCCACATAGTATACCCTGGAGATTACACTGTCACCAACCACATAATCTCCCTAACCCATAATAGCACCAAAGTGGCCATTCCCGAATCTAACTGTCTCGGTGAACTTTTTCACGAAATTATTGAGCCGTGAGCGATCCCCCGTCATATGTTTTGAGTAGCCTGAATCCAAATACCAAAGGAAGATCTGTATGACCTGCAGTTGAAAACAGACGAAGATGGAGCGTTTGGACAGTGGAACCCCAAATTTTTGGTTGGGGTTCATGTGGTTAGCATAGAATAGCAGAAACATACTTTGATGTGTGAGCCTAAGGTTAAAGAGGTTTACTATGCTCCTAAAGTGAATGTCCTTCCCGTGGGCATCCATTGATAACCTACAATGGGAAGTATTTTGCCTGTTGGTTTCCAGACTTGCTTGACTTGCTTAGGTTTCCAAACTTGCTTAACTTTACGCACAAAATTTTTAACAAAGGGGGATGCCATTCAACAGAGTTCAAATATTATAACCACACACATATCTTGATTTGTAGAATATAGTATTTGTTACATGTCTCTGGCAGCAGGTATGAGAATTCGAATTAATTACAGTACGCTTAGAGCTAATACTAAAATCAACACGATTCTTGGTTTTTAAATTAGACTTATTTGTCCTAGGGTGTTCTTCTACATTCTTCTTGTTGACACTCTTAGCCGGCAAGATCCTATTTTTCTTGGTATTGCTCCTAGGCTGTGATCTACTAGCATCAGTGCAACTGTTTACTCCTGTAGAAGGAGGCACAGAGACATTAGTCTTCTGAGTGTTCAGTTGCTCTACATGTTTGTGTGTGTTACTATTTGATGTTGCACATTGGACCTCAACAGTGACTTGCTTTTTCTTAGCTAAAGGGGTATAAGCATGCTTTTTATCTAGTTGATTGAAGTCTTTCGGACAAGTGCCAATCACATATTCTAATAGTTCATGAGAGTGTTTGGTGTAAAGGCAAGCAGATGCAATTGATCTATCTAACGGTCTTTCAACTTTGTCTTCCTCTCCTATCTCGCGAATAGTTTCAACACTTTCCTTAAGATGCTTGAGATAAACTAGATGAACTTCCCTATTATTCCTATTGCGAGGGGGAATTGGTTTAACATCAATGGCGGTTCAACATCTATAGCATACTTACCTGGTGCAAGAACTATTGGTTTTACATGATCCTTAGTGACACATTTCATTTTATTATGTATTTGGGCCTTTAGATTCTCGTTTTCAGTTAATAGGGCAGTTGTTTGTTCTATATGCTTAGCACGCGTGATCTTAATAGAATTGTACAATTCCTTATAATGCTGCTTAACTTTTTCATTCACTACTTTTGTTCTTGAAGAACGGTGACTTTTTTAGTTAATTGAGTGATCTGAAAATCTAAGGCCATGAAATAAAGAGTACGGTATGCTTCACTACGGGTCTCTTTTAATTAAGAGATTTGCATTCTTAATTTTTTGATGGCGTTGTGTTTTCCTTGAATAGAAGCTTTCATTTTTTCGATTACAAAAATGAAGTCAAAATCAGGAGCATCTTGAGAGGTTGGAGATGTGTTGTTTTCAAAACTTTCTTTAAGGTTTTGATATTTTAACTGCAGATTTAAGTGATTTATCTCAAGATTGGAAAAACATTTTACTAATTCAGTATGATCATCCTTTTGAACCTTATCATGTAATTTAGAAAGCTCTGACTCAAGTTCCAGACAACGTGCTTGAACAACATTGTGGGCATCATGCATTTTAGTAAATCTAGATACAATAAGCTCAGAATTCATTGTAATATAAAACACATCTTTGGACAATCAATCAGCAATTAATTTATCATTTGCAATAAGAAGATTTTTTCGCTCAATCTCATCATGCTTCCTATTTATAGCATTTTGGTCAACCTTAGCTTTTAACTCTTTAAAAATGTCTTTCATTTCTTTAATTTCTTTAGTTAGAGCCTTTTGAATACCCTCAAAATGGTCTTTAAGTGTTTTAAAATGAAATGACCTCGGTGAGATAGCATTCCTTGGTTTGTTTAAAACCCCTTTCCCCTTTAGTGAGCCCCGTTGGTGTAATTCTCTTTTTACAGGGTTTTTCAAATTTCGAAAAAAGTTGTATGAGTACAAAAATGTTAATTTTCACTTGACTTTTTGTTGGAAGCACCTTGGGGACAAGCGTTGCAGGTGTATTTGAAGGATACACCATCAACGCTTTGATTGGTCTTGAAGCTGTGGTCTGCTCTTTAAGAGCTTCTGCTTTCATCTTGATGAGATCCTTGGACCAA
>BQNB010081555.1:0-29589 GCA_026074375.1 Tanacetum coccineum
TATCCGGATAATGATGATTACGACCCGTATGATGACGATATGTATGAGAATTACGATTTGTCAGAGCACCTGCAGTCTATTTGTGATGATCTTGATATCACGGTCCGTAGCAAGAAGAAGACATAGATTTTTTGATGTTTGTTGAGTTAATTGTAATCTAGTCTTAGTAGTATCCTTCTATGAAGTAGTTATGCTTGTTATGTTCGCTTTTTGCATATGTAACAGGTTGAGATGTGGTACTCACCCACATCCTTTGTACTGAATCACTTCTTTGGAGTAATATATTTACCGGGGAAACCTTTTACCAAAAAAAAATTTAACGTCCCGCAGCAACGCGCGGGTAATCTTGCTTGTTTCATATAATATATGATCACATCATCACAAATAAATGTCATATGCATGGTAGTCGACCTGATCATAAATACATATTTCATACATGGTTGTCGACCTCAAAGTATATGTAAACTCAAACTCCGACTGTACTTAATCATGTATTTCATGAAGTATGGAGATGTGAAATGTACACAACTTTACTCTTACTCGAAGGTAAGAGAGGCTACTTCGAGATGACCTCCGACCTTTTTACAAGACATGAGGATCGAACCATCGCCTATGTCTTTAAAGAAGAAAGGGTTTTACAACTGATCAAACCCTACTTGTTTACCTCAAAGTATATATCACTATCGATATTAATAAGAGTTAAATATATAAGCTGGACATGAGACTTACGACGTGGTTGTATATGTAAGAATATTAACAAAATTGTGTTGATTGACGGGAACATTCTAACATTGAGTGAATTTGACACCAGTCATTGTCCACCTCACAAAAAACTTTGAATTAGTTGGGAAAAATATTTGACAAAACTAACTAAAACTAAAAACTAGAGTTCGTTGTTACAAAAAGTGTTAGAAGGTTGTTATTAGCAGATTATTCTTTGTTTTAAAAGTTTGTTGTAACTCGATTTATTACCTATTAAGGATCTATCGAATTTTAACAGAGTATAATAAGCTTTATACTTGAACCCGGCCTTATTTAAATTCGGGTTAAACTTTATACTTGAACCCGATCTTATTTGAATCTGGGTTAGTCGAGTTGGGTCAATTCGAGTTTGAGTCAATCCGAATATGAGTAAAATGTAATATATTTGCATATTTGTACTCTTTTAAATCGATAATTAATAAAATATATATTAAAAAATAAAGAATTCCTTATTCGGGTCAATTGAACGACCCGAACCCGAGTCAACTAAACAGTTTCAGTTCGATACCCGACCCTATTTAGTCTTCGGGTTACTCGATGATCCGAATAATTTTTTGACCCGAAATCCCGACCCGAATAGGTTTAATCGGGTCCGAGTCGAGTTCAGATCTGGCCGGGTTTTTTTACACCCTTGTATGAGAGTAATAGTTACAAATGAGTTGAAAATGACTTTTTTGCATTAGATATAATTTGTTGAAGAAAAGTTTGGGATTTTTCGAACGCTTGATCACAAATGCTCTAAGAGCACTAGGTATCAAACTAACAATAATGCAATGCGTCTTGTGTTATGAGTAAAAGTAATGCGGCCTTAACAATTTATAACTTTGCATATTCTTTCAAAGTTGGTGTTATAGGATACTCCTTGACACACACATAACCTAATAAAACACAAAGAAAAGAGTAACCCATGACGTGGGTTGATCACCACGGCGCGAAAAGCCATGACGCCACCAACGTCCCACGATGACGATCTCGCGCCGCATAAGTGGCACCACCCTCACAAGTAGGGTACCATGTGCTCTAATTCTAACGTTATCTTTTTAGTTATATGAAGAAACAAGAACATGTAACAAAAGATTAAAAACCAATAATTCTGGACACCTGAAAGCAAGAATATATGAAAAATAAGTGGTTTAAGAATCAAGTTTGTACACCACCATATATTATGATATTACATTATGTGGGAGATGTTTTATTTAACTACCAACATGTAAAGTTGCTATCCATACAAGCTCGACATTTGGCAACATTAATTTATACAAGTCAAAAGAGAGATTTCTTAGGACCTAACAAATTATACATCGTATGTATTTTTTGTAATTTTAGGGTTATCAACTATTATTTTAAGTGATTGTGTTTTACTTGATATTAGTGGCCGTATACAAGTTTAGCTCAAGACGGGTTAAAAGATGCGAAACACACACTCGTCATAATTAGCTTAATGTCGCCACAACAAAGACGCGAAATCAAGAGACGGTGCCGATACCCAATAGTCGTGTCTTTTACTAAATTAATATATCTTTTAAATACTAGTAATAACTTTAGTTGCTCTAAGTATTAATTTATATATTTTTTACCGCACGTGGTGTCGCGGTAATTTTCTCGTTATTTATTTGTTACCGAACATATACAAGTTGTCAACTTGTCCACAAACACAAACATTCAAAGTTGATACATTCATTTAAGAATCTTTACGCCGCCCCAAGTTGCTTCATAGATTCTCCGAACCTTGTTATTCTCAAAACAAATTAATTGTATACATTGTCATTTTTCATCCATAATTCTTACTATAAAAAATAACATCGTACGTAGTACGTAAGTACATTGAAGTAAACAGATGAGGTTTTCTTTGTTCATGTTACTTGAGAAAGGCGAGCCTTTAGATTAAGATATACGTGATCTCACCGGGTTAATTTCGTGACTTTTTCCAACCTTACCCTGACCACATCAAATATACACATCTAACGAGGTTTAAACATTTAACCTCTTGTTAGGGAATTTGGTAACAAAACAAGGATATCTCTTGTCATTTTTCAACCATAATTAATTGGTACTACCAAAAAAAAAACATCATATGTACGTATAGTATTATTCAGTTGTGAGAACTGATTAATGTTAGAGGAATTCCGTTAATTAACAAAACAGGCGTTGCTTTTGCTGTTGGTGGGGTTGGGGTAGTTTTTGAGTTTAGATGGTTTAGGTGCCTTTAGTAGCCTCCCCCTTGCGGGTTTTTTTAGCTTGTCTTGTGCCGTTTGTGTTAGCCTCAATTTATTGAGTCGAACAAGGAAGTTCAGTCACTCTACGATGGAGCTTCGGTCTTTAATTAGTTAATGTTGTAATAGGATAATATCGGGAATCGGGCTCGATAGTGAATCTAATATTGTATATGTTTCGGGTTTAATCCCAAGCAAAACCCGAGCCCGGGTCCTAGTTAAATATCCCGCGCGTACCTTTAGCGTGACGGGGTATATAAGCTTTTTCTTACCATAGAAAAAGCTAGTTGTTTCATTTATAAATCTTTCTCTTTTCTTTTCTCTCTCATTTCTCTCTCCTCTTTCTCTCTCTAAACAACTCTCTTTCTCATTTTCTAGTTCCGATTTCGTGTTTGATTCTATGAAGTGAAGTGTTACGGGATCCTACAATTGGCATCAGAGCTACGTGTGGATTCGTGGTTGATTCGTGTGGTAAAACAAGCTCAAATTCGTGGCTTATATTGTGACAAAAAACCCCACGGCTCAAAAAAATTTTGGGCTTATTTGTTTGTTAATCTTGATCTTCACTTGTTCTACACATCATAGAGGCAAGTAGGTTGTTGTTGTATCAGTTTTCGTGGGATTTATACACTACCTATCACTAAAACAACCTCAAAAATAACACCGTAAAAATAAAACTTATAATATTATTTAATCAACAAAAATTCCTCAAACCATAACAACTCTAACCTTATATAATAACCAACCCCTTTATCAAACCCCCAACCAAAATAATTAAAATTTAAATATATGATTTTGATAGATATATGAGAAGTTCCACTATAGAGAGATACATCATACAACTACTCTCTCACATCCACTATCATCACCCCCTCTCAACCTCTGCTGTGTGTGTCTTATTTGTAAACCCACATCATCCCCTCTTTTTGTATACATATGTATTTGTGCTCTCGACTCATTTTATGTACTAGAGTATATATATAGTCTCACAATTCGTGTCCCACACACGCATACCTATATACTAATAGCTAGTTAGAAGCGGAGGAGTTTGCGAGTAGTTACAGTACTGAGTTGCCTCTCAACAACGAGTTTAGTTGGTGCTAAAAATTTAAAATAAAAAACGTCGCATGTGTTAGCGCGGGTGCGTCGGCGGGTTTGCTTAAAAAAAAAAACAAAATAAGGGGCGGGGAGTTGCTAATAAAAAAAAAAAAAAAATAAAACAATAAAAAAAAATCATAAAAATAAAAAAAAAAAGACAGCGGCCGGTAGTTGTTGGGGTTGTGTGGTTTGACTAAAAAAAATAAAAATTTAAAAAAAATAAAAAATAAAATAAAAAAAAAAAAAAAAAAAAAAAAAAAAAAAAAAAAAAAAAAAAAAAAAAAAAAAAAAAAAAAAATAAAACAAAAAAAAAAAAAATAAAAGGTTGGGTTTGCTACAAAAAAAAAAAAAAACGGCGGCGGCGGTTTGCTAAAAAAAAAAAAAAAAAACGGCGGGGGCTGGTGTTCGGGGTTTGGGTGTTCGTTTCCGGGTTGCTTAAAAACGGCGGGTTTGCTAAACGGCGGGTTTTTGGGTTTTGCTAACGGCGATGAATCGTTGCTAACGTGCGAGTTGCTTGCTGATCGCTAGAAGTTGCTAACGGCGAGTTGCTTCTCTCTAAAACGGCGATTGGAAGTGAGAGTTAATTAATAACAGGGTTTACTAAGATTTTTTTTGTTTCTCCGTGAAAGAAATAAGGGTTTTTTTTTTTTTTTTAGTTAAACAAGGCCCATTAACTATTGATCTTATAACTCCGTTTTTCAGGCCGTTGTGGTGATCTTCTCAAATCGAAGATAAAAATAGAAAAAAAAAACGAAGAATAAAGACGGATCACGCTGTAAACACCCTTTTCCCTTTGTTTAGTGGTTAAGGATTTCGTAAGGCCCAAATAGCTCGTTTTCTATGATTCTCTATTGATATTTTTCAGTTTTTTGGAATTTGTGTTAGACTTTTTTTGTTCTAGATTCACGATTCACCCATCAAGCCATTTTTAGGCCCGCGTTTCCCCGTCCGTTTCAGGTTGGTGATGAGCCTATTTAAACAAACAGGTTAACCCTAGCCAGTGAAATTTCTGTTTTTTTAGACAATTAAATCATTGGCCGCTGATTCCGAATCAAATCATTCACGGTTTTCTATTGATTTTGTAAAATCCCGTTAATTCATTTATCGGTTTTAATCATAGACGTGTAAAATCCCGTGAACGTGAATTGCTTACACAACCACAACTTCAATCACATCATATCCACTTAAGATCCAACAACAATTTTCACACTTCATAATTCACGTTAAAATGGAAACAAAGAATACTTCATCTTCGGGTTCAGTTTTAGAGGAACCAGAGATACAGAAACTGCAGATGCAAGCAAAGATTTTCAAAGAAAACTCCTTGAACAAATTGAATGCACTTAAATCAACCACTCAACTTCTCGAAAGACAGACTTTCTCAGATTGTCCATTATATCAACAAGCTTTTGCACAACTCTTTGGTGATGATGTCAGAACCTTCAAGTTTCAGTTATCTCAACACATGAATAACTTAGAAACACAACTCAATGCAGAAACACTTCACGAAATGGATTCCAAATCCGCTCTAAGTGTGATCAAAGCACAGTTTGAAAGGTTCATTAACTCTGACTTGCTAAAGCCTCTCGATATTTATTCAAGATCTTTTTCATCCGATCGAGAAGTCAGAGAAAACTTCCAAGATTACACTAAAATGACAGCTCAAACATTCAAGGAAGCAATCATCCAGAACATGAACTCCATTGAGCAATGTATAATAGAAAGAGCAAGTCATAAGCAAGAGCTTAAGATGACGTTGAAAAAGTTGAGTGAAAGACAGTTGCAGATTCAACAGTGCAAGGTTCAAGAGGTTCAATCATCGGTTACAAGTTCAGGAGATGAAACAAGCAGTGGGATTGTATCAGATGAAGAGATTGATAAACAGAAATTGGAAGCACATTCTGGTTTCATGGCAAAGATTCAGGAAGTCTTACCTGCAGAATCAAGTTCTACTGATACGCCATTGGAACAGGTACAAAACAATGATGAAAAGAATGTGTTTGCCAATGAAAGACAACATTCTGAGAAACATGCTGCAGAATGTGCTGATGAGCGTGCTGCGCTTGCTAATTTAATTGCAAATTTAACTCTTGATACTGAGGAAAACAAAACGATTTTAAAGCAATTAAAGAAAGCAAACGCATCATTGACTCAAGAATTGGAAAAGTGCAAAACTAACCTTGATGAAACCAATAGTGCTCTGGGGGAGGCTATTAGTTGTCGGGATAGTTGTCTGATTGCACTTCAGAACAAACAGAATGAGTTTGAGAAGTACAAAGCCTTTAATGACCGGACGATTGATTATGAGATTCTTCAAACAAAGTTAAATGAAACTCTAGGACTATTAGCTCTAAAAGACATTGAAATTAAAGAAGGTTTGAAAACTAAAGGCTATGAAATTTCAGTTCTTAATCAGAAACACGAGGAATTAGTCAAAAAGAGTCTTTTAACAAGGTCACAACTGGAAGGTTATCTCAAAGAGAATACAAAGGTCATTTCGGATTTAAAGGTTAAAAAAGAAAAAGATACTGACAAGATGATTGAAATGGACAAACAATTAAAGTTTTTGAACGAAATTGTTTATACTCATAATCAATCAATTCAGACCATTCATATGTTAGCACCTAAATGCGCGACATATAATGGTAGAACAACCTTTGCTAATCTAAGGTACCTCAAGAAAGCTCAATCTGATAAGCCCTATTTGTATGAGATCCCATATGATACTTCTGATCCTGCAAACAGATTTCCCCTGATAGGGAAGAGACCATGACTCTTTCAAATAAGAGTAGATCAAAATTGAATAAAGATTATGTTAAACCATATGATTACACAAAACAAAATAGTCTTTATGAAATTTTCAAAGCACCCTCACTGATATCTTTATCAGTTGGAACGCGCAAAAGAAGTTAGGAAGACAATGTGGAGAAAACCGTTTGTTAGAACAAAACCAAACATTGCTAAAAACCTTGCCTTTCTACCACGTTTTCAAATGCCATTAGTAAAAGTAGACAAGTTTTAAACGAAATGACAATAACATCATCAATTAGAGAAATTGTTGATCAAGCTTGTTAAACATACTATGATTATTTTCGGTGCCAACTTCTAAAGATATGGAAGTTCTGATAGAAAAAAAAAAAAAAAAAATAAAAAAAAAAAAAACCTTATTAATGCCTTTTTCCAAAAAAACTCAAAATGATAGTATTTTTCCGTTTTGAACATGAACTTAAACAGAAATGTCATGAAGATATGAGTACGATAAATCCCTTGAAAATAGAGGTTCATGACTTGAATTTGAAAAGGCTGATTTTTCAAACATATATGATCTACTCACGAAGAGTGTGTGTCTAAGGATGTTGAAATGTTCATAATTTTCATTCTCTGTCCATGATTTAAGATGCGTTATGCTGAATTACAATGCTTGTATCTTCTAGAGTCAAAGAATGTGAATGTCTTGCACAAAAGCTTTCAAAACAAACTGAGATCTGTAAACAAAGAAGTTCATAATAGTCATTTAAAGGAGTTTTGCTATAACTGAAACCACACGAATTCTCTTGAACAATGCTTACAACAAAGTAAGAGAACAAATGAAAAACAACTCAGTTTGCAAAGAAAACGGATCAAATGTATTTCGAAAAGAACGTGAACAATATCATGAAATACATGATTTGAAAGCTCAAATGCAAGACAAGAACATAGCCATCAGTGAGTTAAAGAAACTCATTGAGAAATGCAAAGGAAAGTCTGTGGAAACTCAGTTTTGATAAACCATTTGGTTGTTCGACAACTGAAATGCTCAACGGATTCCAAAACATCATGTTTTTAGGAAAACCGACTCCTTTTTCAAATTCTCCTGAAATGAGAAGTTTTCAAACGAAACAGTCGGTTAATAAAACTAATGTGTTGGATGGTTTGTTTAAACCAGTCACTTAACAGAATTTGCCTCAGAATAGAAAACAAGCGGAAATACACTCGAATGTGCTTAAACCAGGAATGTATAGAATTGCCACTACCACAACACAAACTAGAACACCACAGTTGCCTCATGCTTCAAGGAATACTAATCCTCACGTGTCTACATCTACAGGATTAAATCACTCTACTAGTGTTAGCAGACCACCGCTTAAGAGCTATCAAGTTAAAGATAAGGTCGTGCCAAACAATAGTCAAGTGAAGTTTAAAAAGAAGGAAGTAGAAGACCATCATAGGATTTCTAGTATTTCTAAGAAAACAAAGTCTGTAACTGCGTGTAATGACAGTTCAAAATCCAGAACTTTGAATGTGAATGCTGTTTGTGCTGAATGTGGAAAATGTGTGTTTAATTCTAATCATGATGCTTGTGTTTCTAGATACTTGAAAGACGTGAACGCTAGAACTAAGAAGCCTAAGGTAGTGCCTATTAGTGCTAGTAAACCCAAGAGAAAAGCGAACAAATCTGTTGCAACACCCCATAAGAAAACAGTTGCATCAGATACCACTATTCAGAAATCCAAGAGTTACCATAAGGAGTTGTATGAGAATACAAATCAGGAATGGAAATGGTGGATAGCTAAGAGATGTCCATCAGGATATAAATGGACACAAAAGCCTCTTAGGACCAAAAAGATATGGATGCCTAAAATCAGGAAAGAGGATGTATCAACAAGTATTAGTCCCACTATAGACATTGTCTCTAGGATTACTAATGTCTTAAAGATATCAAATTCCTTAGGATCCAATTTGTCCAATGTTCCATCGTCCTCTAATTCTCTTGCAGATTGTACAACTCATCCTATTCATTGTTGACTCTGGATGCACAAAGCACATGACGGGCAATCTCAAGCTGTTGTGTAATTTTGTGGAGAAATTTTTGGGTACTGTTCATTTTGGAAATGATCAATTTGCTCTAATTCTTGGTTATGGAGATCTGAATCAAGGAAATATCATGATCAAACGGGTTTATTACGTCGAAGGCCTCAATCACAATCTTTTCTCGGTTGGTCAATTCTGTGATGCGGATTTGGAGGTTGCTTTCAGGAAATCTACTTGTTTTGTGAGAGATCTTCAGGGAAACGATTTACTAACTGGTAATCGTGGATCTGATCTCTACACAATATCTCTTCAAGAAACAACTTCATCAACTCCAATCTGTTTCATGGCTAAAGCTTCACCAACTCAAGCATGGTTATGGCATCGAAGACTTTCTCATCTTAACTTCGATTACATCACCTTACTCTCAAAGAAAGATATTGTGACAGGCTTACCTAAGTTGAAATATGTCAAGGATCAACTTTGTTCATCTTGTGAAATGAGTAAAGCAAAAAGAAGCTCATTTAAGTCAAAAGTTGTTCCAAGTTCCAAAGGAAGGCTGAATTTGCTTCACATGGGGGGGGGGAGACTTATGTTGGTCCCGAATGAGGGTTGCAATTCATAAATGGGAAGAAATATATTAAGTGATTGTATGATTACTATTCAAGATACACTTGGACTCTTTTTGTACGATCATCTTGGATTGAAAACACCAGAAGTTCTTAAAGACTTCTCACAGATGATTCAACCAACAACACACACAGCTCAAGTTAATTATTGTCCGTAACTTACAGAGTCACGAGAGTGGTCTTGAACAAAGACACTCCATGCTGTCTTTCAAAGAATGAAAGGCATTGAACATCAGACTTCCCTCCTCGAACACCTGAAAGCAAAACGGCAGTTGTCGGAAAGACTAAACCGCACTCTTGTTAGGCTGCATCGAACAATTGCTCCAGCTCCTAAGCTTCCATTATCAATTGGGCTGATAGCAGTTTGCAACGCATGCTATACTCAGAACAACGAATCATCATAACGACTCATGGAAAGACGCATATTACCTCATTAATGACAGGAAACCTCAATAAAACATCTTCACATCTTGGTTGCATTTGTTTACATAACTAAGATGGGAAAACTTTTGGATAAGATGAAAGAAAAAGGGGATCCATGTGTCATGATGGGATAGTCTAATCAGTCGAAGGATATCGTGTTTACCAACAAGAAACTCAGCTAATAGTCTGAGTCCATTCATATCAAGTTTGATGAAAACAAAGTAAATGATGTCTGATCATCAATCAGAGTCATACCTCGCACCACAACGACAAGAGGATTGTCTGTAGCAAATGTCACTTATAGGTCCTCGTTCTTCAGGACAAAAGGCGTCAGATTATGACAACTCTAACCTCGTGTCCCTAAGATAAAATGTTGTTCCTCCAGCAGAAAAGACAGATTCGTCACAACAAGGGTTGGAATTTCTCTTCAGTCCTTTACTTGAAGAATATTACAATCCAACACACGGTCAAGCTGAGGAAAACAACAATGATCAAGCACCGAATGCATCGTTTCAAGAAGATGAATTTATCAATCCTTTTTGTACTCGGGTACAAGAAACTGGTGAGTCTTCCTCACGCAACATTGATAATACCGATGTGCATTCATTTCAACCACAAAGTCATGATTACTGATGGACCAGAGATCATCCATTAGAACAAGTTCGTAGAAATCCAACCATGCCAGTTCAAACAAGACGACAACTTGCCACATATCCTGAAATGTGTATGTTCGCGCTCACGGTGAGTATTGTTGAACCGAAGAAATCATTAAGGAGCAATGGCTGATTCTGCATGGATCAGAAGCAAATTCAGATGAACTCATCAGTTTCGACAGACTAAAGGTCTGGGAACTAGTTCGACAAACCATTTGGCAAAAAGTAGAAAAGAAAATGATTAAAAAGCTAAAGTGTTATTGAAAACAAAAAGGGATGAAGATCATAAAATTCCCCCCAAGACTGAAATTCGCAACAAAGCACGACATGTAGCTAAAAGGGTTATGCTCAGGAAGAGGGAGTTGATTTCAAGAATCATTTGCACCAGTTGCTCGGTTGGAAGCATTTCGATTTCCGTTGCCCTCGTAGCACTACAAGTCTTTTCAATCTATCAGATGGACGTGAAAACGGCATTTCTTAATGGTCTCACTGAAGGAGGAGGTTTAAGTTGCTCAGGCCATAAGGTTTGTTGATCAGATCATCTAGAAAAAGTATACTCTCGAGGAAAGCTTGTATGGATTAAAACAAGCTGTCAAGAGCCTGTATGATGAACTATGCAAACTTCTTTTCCTTATGTCCAAAGGCTTTACTTAAAGGTACAATTGACCCAACTTATTCGAAGATAAAATATCGGGGAGAGATATTCTATCTAGTGCATCTTTACGTGATGACATAAATTTTTGGTCTACAAACCCTAAATATTCAAAAAGATTTGAAAAGTAATGAACATAGATTTGAAAATATATTCCTAATGGGGGAGATGAAGTTCTTTTTAGACTACAGATCAACCAGTCCCCAAAAGGTATTTTTTCAATCAGGGCAAGTACGCTTTAGAAATTATGAAAAAGCATAATAAGGACAATTGTCACTCCATTGGTACACTATATCCATTGGCTACAAAACCAAACTATATGTAGATTTGTATGGAGAACCCGTAACCAATCTGATTATCGTAGTAAAGACGGGACACTCAGTAATTGACATCTAGTAGGACCATACTTAGTGCAAGTAGTATCTATTGTGCACGTTATTCCAAGCACCCAACACAAAAGCACCTCAAGGAGTTAAAAGAATCTTAAATACCTAAATGGGTACCATTACATGGGACTCTGGTATTCTCAAAGAGATTCTGGGCTTTGAACTACAGCATTTCAGACGATGATATAGCCGGATGCCTTGATACTCGGAAAAGCACTTCTGGAGGGATACAGTTCCTTGGTGATAAGCTAGTAAGTTGGATGTCAAAGAAACAAAATTGCACTGCAATGTCTTTAGCAGAGGCAGAGTACGTGGCGTTATTTGCAAGTTGTGCTCAAGTAATGTGGATGAGGACACAGCTTCAAGATTATGGCTTCAACTACAACAAAATATTGTTGTATTGCGACTCTCAGTCAGCCATAGCAATATCATGCAACCCCGTACAACATTCGCGAACAAAGCACATCCATACTCGGTATCATTTCATAAAGGAACAGGTTGAAAATGGTATAATTGAATTATATTTTGTCAGAACTGAATACCAATTAGCTGACATGTTTACGAAAGCCCTTCCTGAGGATCGGTTTAAGTATCTTGTCAGAAGGATTGGTAATGATAGTATTGACTCCAGCTGATCTGGAGGTTCTGACAAATGAGACTGCTTGATATCATCATCAAACATCACCATGTACATATTTTTAAGAAAAGCAAAATACAAAAATATAAAACTTCAAAAAGAAAATACAAAATCAGAAAAATAGAAAATTTCCAAAAAGATTCTTCTCGACATGTCTCTTGGAATCGATAACATTTACGTGCTTAGAAATATCGATTAACATTGACACGGGTGTGTAAATGAAGTTCGAGCGAGAGTTGCAAATAGTTTCAAAACATGTCATTCAAATTTCTGAGATGGACTTAGTGCAAATCAATTACATCAACCCGGACTTCAAATAAAGGAAGGTTTATAACTTATCCTCACAACGAGAAAATTAACGTTTCTCGGTCTTGAGCTGTTCTTATAAGACATTCAATGTTTTTTAGCTCAAGAAAAATGAAAGTAAGTATCAGTGCGCTTACCCGTAGCGTTAGAAAGAGAATGTCCTCTTAACATTTGGTTTATCAAAAAAGTTGAACACTAATTTTTCAAGAATTTCTCAGATGACAATTCATAATCTTTTCAAAATTGAAATGTTCAACACTCCAACCCTCACAATGTTTTCTAAAGGAGAGACAACAATTTTCTCAATTGGTCCTATTTTTGAGGGGGAGTTTTTCGAAAAACAAAGTTTTAATGTTTTTGGATACATCAACAACGACAACTCTTATGTATTCAAAACATTATCAAAATGTTCCAAACCATTCACGCTGATAATATTTTCTCCCCACAGAATTTTCAAGACATATTTTAATCACAAGGTATTTCAAAAACTAAGTGTTTATTATTAAAATAAGATGTAGAAAATGTAATTAAAATTGATCTATTCAACTCAATGTGCTGAAAAGTAAGAAAAGGTATTATGGTTCGATCTTACACCCAACAACATCTTAATTTTACGATGATTCTGAAGTCATAAGGTGGTTAGGTTAGAAATCAATCCTATGATCCAACCAGAACCAGAGGATCTACCCAAGGATAATCCAAAGTTAGAAATAGCAGTCCTTAGGTATGATTGGAGATGAATGTATATGGGAATAATGCCGACTAAGATTGAGCTAACACTGGAACAATCACAACAAGGTGTTAGTAATGACGTCCTGGTAAGCATTGAAGGCGTTGAAGAATGAAAAAGAAATGTATGGATAAAGGGTCTAAAGAAAGAAGCCCTCCACACAACTTAAGGCAGAAACCGGGTCAATACATATGCTGTCAGAATCACAAGTTGATTGCTGATATTGAAAACGACATCATGGACCCAGTGATGCAATGCACAACCCTTCCCAGCCATTCGGGTTTCTCTCAACAGAAACTTGTCTCATTTGTCACGGAGATACATACGTTATCTATTGACATCTCATTTCGAGATCGTTGATATTGAATAGGTGGCAATCTGCTCCAGCCTCCGAGTACTAAAACCAAAACGCACTAATCGAGTCTAGAGCCAAGAGATCAATAAAAATCTCGTTAGGACACATTCCATTTCAAACACTTGTTGAACATCATCAAGTTTACAAGCTGTTAACAAGAGTCCTACGCAATATCATTGTGATATTTGCCAGAACATCCGAGTGATACTAATGTATTCACAATGAAGATGGAAATCCTGCTTGAGCCAGCATCAAACAAGCTCTTGGTAGGTGACTTACGAGATTCTATATGAATCAAACTTGTGACAACTGGATATCGATTTGGTCCAGTAAATGAATTGACGGTTGATGAATTTTGATAAAAATATTAAAACTCCCCCCACCCTTCGAAATGTTGTTACAAAAACGCTTTTACATGTGATAATACGTCGAGTTTGATTTTCAAATCAATTTTCTTGATTATCACTATCGTAAAACATCAGTTAAAACGGTGTGACGGTATCACCAATCACCAATTCGATTCATTACTCACATATTACAAGCTTCATTCCTACAAAGACTTCCGCTAACTCTGATTTGAAGCTTTCAAGATGAGGCATAGTATGAGAATGTTGGTCAAAGACTCAAGATCGCAAGATGGCATAGACGATAAAGACAATGACAAAGGCTCAAAGTCAAGATCGCAAAGCATGAAGGAACAAGCCTACAACAAAGAACAAAGAGAAAGACCAAGACCACATGAGCTTAACGACGAAAGCAATCTCATTGATCTCATGAAGGAGTGTCGTCAATGAACTCACTTTGGGGGAGATTGTTAGCCTCAAAATATTGAGTCGAACATGAAGTTCGTTCATTATGTATTTAAGTCTCGGTCAATCAATTAGTTAACGTTGTAATAGGAAAGTATCGGGAATCGAGCTCGATAGTTAATCTAATATTGTATATGTTTCGGGTTTAATCCAAAGCAAAACCCGAGCCTGTGTACTAGTCAAATATCCCGCACGTCACTTTAAAGAGTCAGGGTATATATACCTTTTCCTTATTGGAAAAGGTAAGAAAGAGTTCACTTTAATATATCTTTCTCATTTCCTTTTCTATATTCTCTCTCAACTCTCTCTCTACTAACTAGACTACATAACTTCGTATCTTGACGATGACAAAAGTTCTTCTCTTGCACTTGAGGGAAGAAAGAAATGATAGAAGAGTGGATCACATTTAAATAAGATTAAACAAGTTAAATGATCAAAGGTTTAGAGAGATTTAGTGAGATCTAGAGAGAGAAATAACTGAAAGAAATTCGTGTAAAAGGGTTGTGAAAATAGTTGAAGGTGACCCACTATTTATAGGAGCTAAAAAATAGCCTGTCAGGAAAAGGGGCGGTCCCAGATATATTAGGGGGCCGCCGGCCTATTTAAGGCACCGCCCCGACAGACGCTCCTGTTTTTGTCTTTTTGTGGTGACAAACTTGTCTGGTGAAAGTGACACTTGTTTTGGGGGGAAAATGGCTAGATTTGAATTTTGAAATAATTACTACATAAAATATTTTTTTATAATTCAAAAATCATTTTGTCTAATTAATTTTTGAGAAATTGTTTTGTTACATTTATAAAAATGTAATGTTTAAGACAAAAACTTATTTCTTTGATCATCCTACAAGTTTAATGTTGTTTGCACATACCTTATGTGATTTACGTCGGGTGCAAACAAATGTCGGTGTTGATGTAAACTTGAGATGTCGTGAAATGTAGATGCATGTATGCATTGATGATTTGTGTAAACGAGTAACTGGCGCACTTTACGTTACGTATTACAAGTCACGTGTTTGTCATCACCAAAACATAAAGAGATCGTATAGATTAAATATCGTAATATTTGCACTAACATATTGTGATAATGTTAGTGTTGTTTATTTATCCTGCAATCCGGTTCAACATCAGCGTACGAAGCACAATGAGATTGACATCCATTTTGTTCGAGATTTAGTTGCTGCTGGTCAGGTTCGCGTTCTTCATGTTCCTTCCCGTTATCAGTTTTGCAGAAATTTTCACTAAAGGATTGTCTTCCGCGTTGTTTGAGGAATTTCGCACTAGTTTGAGCATCCGGTATCCTCCCACTCCAACTGCGGGGGAGTGTTAGCCCCTATCTTATAGCTTGTATTAGTGTAATAAGCTCAAGCTCGAGTCTAGAATACTCCTTATACTTGTATATTATGGATCGACTTATGGAATAACAATGAACAGACTTTACCTAATTTATAGTGTTTTCTATAATGTCGATTGCACCTAGTGCTCCAACCATGGACAAATTCTATTTTCTCCACAATTAAAAGTATGATTTTAAAAAACAAACATAAGTGAGGGAACTCTTTTATGATTTCAAATTTTGTCTGTAATTAATTTTACACATTTATAAATGTACGAGGTTCGTAACTTGTGCGCTGCCGCGGAGCGCGCGAGACTAATTTTGCAACGGACCGATAACCCAAGTATTATTTGTCAGTCGTTGGGACCAACCTTGCAACGAACCGATAACCTGGGGGACTATTTCCGTAAGTTTCTTAAAAATATATATATAACACTTCGACATTTTTATATAAAATCGTAGGTATGTTAGAAGCATTGCAATATTGGGCTCGTTTTGTTCGCAATTTGACGATCTTTTCAATGACATATTTTTTACGAATGAATCGACAGATATACGTTCCATATTTGATAAATAAAATTTGTTATATAAAAAAAGTCGTAAACAGGTAAAAGTTGTATACCTTGAGAGTGTGTTTTGTAAAAAAAATTACATTGTGAACGGTGAACTTTGAATTTTTAATATTATAACACGTTTGCCTAGGTGGCTGCTCTATTATACATAGTAATAATTTAAACTCAAAATACTTTTTTACACATCTTTTAAAAGTTTCCGCAAAGAAAGGGGTGTTTGTTTCGGCTTATATGCGAGCATACGAGTTTATTTGATTTCGGCCTCATAAGCCTCAATTTTCTGACTTATTTTAAGATTTATGGACTTATAAAAGTTCATCATATCGTAATAAACTTATATGAGCCCACCAGTCTCAAAATAAGCCAGAAAATTGGGGCTTATGAAATATAAGCCGAAATCAAATAAGCTCATAAGCTCACATATAAGCCGAAACAAATGCCCCAAAGTGTCGCAAAATGATATTTTTAGTAGCGTTTTAAAGATAAAACCTATACAATTCGACTTTATCTATATTTGTTAAAAAAAAAAGTGCGATTTATACTCAAAGCGAAACTAAAATTTAACATATACGGTATGTTGGCAAAATGGATGGGGCTGGGAATAGAGTTGGGGCTGAGTCTTATATTATAAGCTGAAGCTAAAAATAAATTTAATTGGCAAATTAACTTAAGTTTTAGCTTAATATTACGAAAATATTAAAAAAATACATAATTAAATAAGTAATTTAATAGTCATAAGCTCGGTATAAACTTTTAGCCTTTTTTATTGTTAAATGTTGATTTTTTTTTTTTTACAAGCCTCCATAACCCTTTACGACAAACAAGATTAATTATACAATTGGTTTATTTTAGAACACGAGCCTCCGTAAGCCTAGAGAAGCCTTCCCAAAACACACCCATTATGTTTAAAGAAAAAATATTAATTTTTAAAACCGGAAGAAGTGTGCCGTGTCGGTACCGACAGAATACACACCGACAGGTTGACTGGTGACAGTCGGTAAATGTCGCTGACATGTGCTATTAACCGGTAAATGAAAGTCCACACCTTCTTTGGTACAAGTGACTTTTTCGAATTTTGGTTGAACATTTTTTATTAGGCCGGATGGAATAAGGAACTCAAACTCACCGTACACTTCAGCGTCTCGTCAGCTTTCTCTCTTCAACTTTACCACTCACCTTTCAATGTTTTAACACTCACCTTTCATATCAAACTCATCTTTCATAAAAATACTCACTTTATATAAAATACACCCCACTAAATACTCACACTCACTCACAAACCAAATAAAATAAATTAAAAAAAAGAAAATGGGTCCACAAAATTACCACTCACCGGTGGTGAGTGGCTCACCTTCGAAGGCACAAGTCGCGCGTGTATAAAAATGTGTTTATAAAAACGTGTATAAAAATGTGTGTATAAAAACGTGTATAAAAATATGTGTATAAAAACGTGTATAAAAGCCTTTACTACTTGTTTGGATCTCTATATCAATGGTTCTAGTTTATCTATTACATCATGTACGTCAATGTAGGATCCCGTTAACACTTCACTTCATACAATCGATCACGAAATTAGAACTAGAAATGAGAAAGAAAGATTGAGTTGTTTAGAGAGAGAAACTAGAGAGAGAGTTGAGAGAGAAAAGAGAAAATATATTTCTTAGATATTTTGAACAACTTAACTTTTCCACAACTTAACTTTTCCACTGGAAAAGTTTCTTATATACCCCGACACTTAAAAGTGATGCACGGGATATTTAACTATGACCCGGTCTTGCTGGGATAATGCTGTGGGATTAAACCCAAAACATAACAATCTTAATAATTCTATCGAGCCCGATTCCTATATAATCCTATTAACGAACATAAACTCATTAAAGATCGAAGCTCGCATCGAGAGTGATCGGAACTTCCTAGTTCGACTCAATAAATTGAGGCTAACAATCCCCGCACGAAGTGAGGTTCTTGAATACGGGAACGAGCTTCCTTTATTGACTCAAAAAAATTTGAGGCTATCAATCTCCCCCGAAGTTATTTCCATTAATGACACTGCCCTTCATGAGAACAGAGGAGATTTCTTTTGGTCGATTAAGCTCGAGTGTTCTTATGGTCTATTTTGATCTTCGTTTTTGTTGTAAGCTTGTTCCTTCTGGCTTTATGAACTGACATTGAGAGCCATTGTCATTGTCTTTAATCGACTTTGCCAATCTTGCGATCTTATGTCGTTGACCAAGCATGCTCATTCTTTTGCATTTATCTTGAAAGCTCAAATCAGAGTTAGCGAAGTCTTTTTTGTCTTTAAATCTGAGCTTTGCTAGATAGTAATTCTTCTTAGATTGAGCATTTGAATGGATTGAGTTAGCCGTTACCAACGTTTGACCGCAGATTTACGTTAGTGCTAAACAATAAAGAAATTGAATTTGAAAAATCAATCGACGTGTCACTAAAACACTCGTTAAAAAGAGGTTTTTTGTAACACCTTTTGATATGTCATGTTTTATCCAAAACAACAAGCCGTCAATTCATTTACTGGACCAAATCGATATCCATTGGTCACAATTTTTGATACATATAGAATCTCGCAAGTCACCTACCAAGGAGCTTTTTTGATCAGGCTCAAGCATTATTATCCATCTTCATTGTGAATACATACTATCACACGATGTCTGCAAATATCACACTGAAATATTGCGTAGGACTCTTGTTAACAGCTTGTGAACAGATGATGATCAACAAGTGTTTGGCAATGAATGTGTCGCAAGACGAGATTTTTATTGATCTCGTTGGCTTAGACTCGATTAGTGCATTTTGGTTATAGTATCGGAAGGTTGAGCAAATTGCCACCTCTATTTAATATCAACAAACTCGAGTGAGATGTCCAATAAAGATAACTGGTATCTCCGTGATAAATGAAACAAGTTTCTGTTAGAGAAACCCGAATGGCTGGAAGGGTTGTGCATATGCAACAACTCTGGTCATGATGACATTTTCAATGTCAGCAATCATCGTAGTGATTCGACAGCATATGTATTAACCCTGGTTTATCTCGAGCCATTAAGATTGTGGCGGGAGGGCTTCTTTCTTAATGACCCTTTAATCCATACAATTATTATCATTCTGTCAACCCCTTTAATGCTTACCAAGACGCCATTACTAACACCTTGTTGTGATTGTTCCAGTGATAACTCCAATCCTTATCGGCATTACTCCCAGTATACCTTCATCTCCAATCATACCTAAGGACCTTTGCGAGATTTCTAACTTTGGAGTTATCCATGGAGTAGATCCTCCGGTTCTGGTTTGGATCCATAGGATAGATTCCTAACCTAAATCCACCTTATTCTCAGATTCGTCGAGAAATTCAGATGTTGTATGGATATAATATCGAACCATATAACCTTTTTTCATTCATGTTCAGGCACATTGAGTCGAAGTAAATCTATTATTAATTACATTGTTTCTTCTCCCCTTATTTAAACAATAAAACACTTAGTTTTTTGAAATACCCATGTGATATCAAATATGACATGAAAAATCTGTGGAGAAAATATGGTCAGCATGAAGTGGTTTGGAACTTTTTGATAATGTTATTGATACATAAGAAAGTCGTGATGATGTAATCCAAGAACAATAAAACTATGTTTTTTGTTTCGAAAAATCACCCCTCAAAAAAAGGACCATTGTGAAATTGATGTCTTTGAAAACATTTGAGAGGGTTGGAGTGTTGAACAAACAATTTTGAAAGATTATTGAATATTTTCATCGAGAAAATCTTGAAAAATCAGTGTATAAACTATTTGAAAAACCAAATGTTAGAGGAACAAAACTCTTCTAACGTTAAAGGGTAAGCGCACTGAAACGTACACCTATCCTTTTCTGAAGCTAAAAAACATTGAATGTCTTGTAAGAATGAGCTAAAGACCGCGCACGTGTAAATATTCTCTAGGAGAGGATAAGTTTATAAAGTCCACTCCCCTTCCTTTATTTGAAGTCCGGTTTTGTATGACATTTGCACATGAAGCCGATCAAGAAAAGATAGAAATGACGAATTTTAGAAACAATAGCAACTCATCGCGTCAGAACGTTCAAATTAACACACCCGAGTTAATGTTAAATCGACATATCTAAGCACGTAAAAGTAAACGATTCCAAGAACATGTTCGAGAAGATTCTTTTTGAAATTTTCTATTTTTCAGATTCTGTAATTTGTGATTATACCCTGTTGTCCTCAGAATTGGCTAATTGAAGGAGGAATATAAACCAACTCATGTCGTGATGAAGCTGTCTTTTTGCTTAAGGAAGCATTCAAACTTTTGGAACCAGCTTTCACCTTGACTGTTCATATGTTTGTTCATGGTCTTGAATTCCGAGTTCTGAATGTTATGAACAGAATTCATTTGATAAAGAAACGAGTCCTGTAACAGATGTGAATGAGACATCCATACCATGAAGACCAAGGGCGTTGACAGCAGCGATCAAACATCATGTAAAACATTGAGAACGGGGCCAGAATTGGTTCTTGTTCAGCAGACCGCCAATATTGACATTGACGACCGAGGCTTGAACTGCTGTGTTCAAACGTCATTTGAACATTGAGGAACGGGGCCTGAAGTGTTATTTTCAGCAGACGCCATTTGACATTGACGGACCTAAGGCAATGAACGGTAGTGTTCAACGTACATATGGATACATTTAGGAACAGGGCGTTGACGTGTTTAATATTCGTAGAAGACGCCCATTTGATTTAGCGCATGCTGTTATTGTGAAACCATTCTGTGCACAGAAGTTTCTTAGATAAACAAAAAATTACAGCAACCTGCACGCTTAAAGACTTTTATATCATATTTTGGGAAATCTATGTCATCTTTTGTAATATTAAACAAGGAACAAGTGAAGCTATAAGCTTTTGTAATATGTCTTTTAATTAAATCTAATGTATCAATTTAAATGACTTTTTGTGTCGTTCTTATATATATCTTGTGCTGTTGATCTTGAAGTAACACGCCCCGGATCCTTATTCCGCTGCGACCCAATTTGGGGGTGTTACAAGGATGAGTTGTACAATCTGCAAGAGAATTAGAGGACGATGGAACATTGGACAAATTGGATCCTACGGAATTTGATATCTTTAAGACATTAGTTATCCTAAAGAGACAATGTATATAGTGAGACTAATACTTGATGATTTCATCATCTTACCTATCTTAAGGCATCCATATCTTTTGGTCTAAGTGGCTTTTGTGTCCATGTATAACCTGAAGGACAATCTCTTAACTATCCACCAATTTCCATTCCTGATTTGTATTCTCATACAACTTCTTATAGTAACTCTTGATTTCTGAATTAGTGGTATCTGATGCAACTGTTTTCTTAGGGTTGTTGCAACAGATTTTGTCCTTTCTCTTTGGTTTACTAGCACATAATAGGCACTACATTAGGCTTCTTAGTTCTAGCATTCCACGTCTTTTCTAGTATCGAGAAACACAAGCATCATGATGTAGAATTAAAAACACCATGTTCCACATCACACAAACACATTTCGCATTCGAAGGTACTGGAGTTTGAACTTTCATTACACGCAGTTTACAAGCTTTGTATTTCTTAGAAATACTATAAATCCTATGATGGTCTCTACTTCCGTTTCATTTTGAAACTTCACCTTACTATTATTGTGCACGGCCTTATATTTAACTTGATCAACACTTTAAGCCTGTGTGTCTGGCTTAACACTAGTAGTGTGAATTACTCCTGAAGATTTTAGAAATGTGAGGATTATATTCCTAGAAGCATGAGGCAACAGTGTAGTTCTAGTTTGTGTTTAGTGGAGCAATTCTATACATTCCAGGTTTAAAAAAAGCACATTTCTGTTCGAAACCGCTTGGTTTTAATTCTGAGGCAAACACTGTTGAGTGACTGGTTTTTAAACAAACCATAAGCCGACGCATTAGTTTAAATAACCGACTTGTTTCTGTTTTGAAAACTTCTCATTTCTGGAGAATTTGAAAAGGAGTCAGTTTTCCCTAACACTGATGGTTTTTGGAATCCGTGATGGCATTGGTTGTCAACAACAGACGGTTTTATCAAACTGAGTTTCCACAAACTTTCCTTTTGTTACCAGAATGAGTTTCTTTAACTCATTTATCACCATGTTCTTGTCTTGCATTTGAGCTTTCAAATCTTGTATTTCATGATATTGTTCACGTTCTTTTCGAAATACATTTGAAGCATTTTCTTTGCAAACTGGGTTGTTTTCCATCTGTTCTTTACAATGTTGTAAAGAAAGTTCAAGAGAAATCGAGTGTTTTTCAAGTTTAGCAAAACTCTTTAAAAGCTTATTATGAACTTCGTTATTAACAGATTCAGTTTGTTTTGACAGCTTTTGTGCAAGACATTCACAATCTTAACATTATAAAGATACATCGCATTTCAATTCAGTATGACATTGATTCAGACAGAGAATGCAAAATGAACAGTTACAACTAGGACACACACTCTAGCGAAGTAGATCTTATGTTTGAAAAATCAGCCTTTTCTGATTCAAGTTCGTCAATCTCCTTTTCAAGGGATTTAACGTACTCCAAATCGTCATTCATTTCTCTTTTTAGTTCATGAACAAAACAATGACTGTCCAGTATAGTTTTGTTTGAAAGAGGCATTAATAACGTTTTGATCAAAACTTCCATAGTCTTAGCAGTTGGGTTAGGAAATGCACTATTAGTATGATTAGACCAAGTTTGTTGACAAATTGTTCTAAAATGATTGAAGTTGTTTGTCATTTCGTTATAAAGTTGTCTACTTTTACTAATGGATTTAGAAATGGGTAGAAAGCAACGTTTTAGCAAATGTTTGGCTTTGTCCAAGACAAACGTTTTTCTCCACATTGTCTTCCTAACTTCTTTAGCGCGTTCCAACTGATCAAGATAGGTTTTGGATGGTGGTTTGAAAGTTTCATAAAGACTGTTTTGATATGTGTAATCATATGGTTTCACTTTGTCTTTATCCCAAATTTTATCTACTCTCCTTTTCAAGATCACTGTCTCTTCCCCGATTTGGGCAAAATCTGTTTGCCAGGATCAAAGATTAATCATATGGGAACATCAATACCAAAACGATGCTTTTCAGATTGAGCTATCTTGAGTACTTAGGATTACAATGGTGATCAACCATTAAATGTTACGCATCTGGGTGCTAACCTATGAATGGTCCTGACTTGATTGATTGCGTTTATAAAAATTTCATTCAAAAACTTAAATTGTTTGACCATGCAATCATTTTGCACTATCTCTTCCTTCCTTAACCTTTAAATCCGAATGACCCTTACTTTACTCTTTGAGTTGACCTCAAATTAAAGACCTAGTTAACAGACATCTTTGACTAGCTCATCCGTGATTTGATTGACAACTGAAATTTCATAGGTTTTAGTTTTTAAACCCTCTTGTATGTCAATGTCTTTACGAGCTAATAGTCCTAGAGTTTCATTTAACTTTGTTTGAAGTATTTTATAATCACTCGTTCGGTCATTAAGGGCCGTGTACTTCTCAAGCTCAGTCTGTTTGGTCTGAAGTGCAATCAGACAACTATCCCGACTGCTAGTAGCCTCCCCTAGAGCCCTACTAGTCTCATCAAGGTTAGTTTTGCACTCCTTCAGTTCTTGAGTCAATGATGCGTTTGCTTTCTTTAATTGCTTTAAAATCGTTTTGTTTTCCTCAGTATCAAGAGTTAAATTTGCAATTAAATTAGCAAGCGCAGCACGCTCATCAGCACATTCTGCAGCATGTTTCTCAGAATGTTGTCTTTCATTGGCAAACACATCATTTTCATCATGGTTTTGTACCTGTTCCAATGGCGTATCAGTAGAACTTGATTCTGCAGGTAAGACTTCCTGAATCTTTGCCATGAAACCGTAATGTGCTTCCAATTCCTGCTTATCAATCTCTTCATCTGATACAATCCCACTGCTTGTTTCATCTCCTGAACTTGTAACCGATGATTGAACCTCTTGAACCTTGCACTGTTGAATCTGCAACTGTCTTTCACTCAACTTTTTCAACGTCATCTTAAGCTCTTGCTCATGACTTGCTCTTTCTATTATACATTGCTCAATGGAGTTCATGTTCTGGATGATTGTTTCCTTGAATGTTTGAGCTGTCATTTTAGTGTAATCTCTGAAGATTTCTATTACTTCTCGATCTGATGAAAAAGATCTTGAATAAATATCGAGAGGCTTTAACAAGTCAGAGTTAATGAACCTTTCAAACTGTACTTTGATCACACTTAGAGCGGATTTGGAATCCATCTCGTGAAGTGTTTCTGCATTGAGAAGTGTTTCTAAGTTATTCATGTGTTGAGATAACTGAAACTTGAAGGTTCTGACACTATCACCAAAGAGTTGTGCAAAAGCTTGTTGATACAATATACTCTGTCTTTCGAGAAGTTGAGTGGTTGATTTAAGTGCATTTAATTTGTTCAAGGAGTTTTCTTTGAAAATCTTTGCTTGCATCTGCAGTTTCTGTATCTCTGGTTCCTCTAAAACTGAACCCGAAGATGAAGTAACCTTTGTTCCCATTTTATCGTGAATTATGAAGTGTGAAAATTTTGTTGGATCTTAAGTGGATATGATGTGATTGAAGTTGTGGTTGTGTAAGCAATTCACGTTCACGGGATTTTACACGTCTATGATTAAAACCGATAAATGAATTAACGGGATTTTACAAAATCAATAGAAAACCGTGAATGATTTGATTCGGAATCAGCGGCCAATGATTTAATTGTCTAAAAACAGATAATTTTTTGGCTAGGGTTAAAGCTGTTTGTTTAAATAGGCTCACCAAACTGAAACAGGCCTAAAAATACAGATGGGCCGTAAGCTAAAACAAAAACAAGTCTAACACAAATTCCAAAAAACTGAAAATTGTCAATAAATCATGGTAAACGAGCTTTTTGGGCCTCGGAAAATCCTTAACCAGCTAAATGGTGATTACAGCGTGATTCGTCTTGTTTTTCTCTTCGATTTGAGAGGTCACGGGCCTAAAACGGACTTACGGATCAAAAGTTATGGTTGTTTTACTGAAACCCTTTTCTTCACACAAAAAAAATTCTTAGCAAACCGCTGCCAATTAGTAACTCGCCGTTGTATAACTCGCCGTTTAGCAACTCGCCGTTAGCAACTCGCCGTTAGCAACTCGCCGTTTTTAGCAACTCGCCATTTTTAGCAACTCGCTGTTTTATAACTTGCTGTTTTTAGCAACTCCCTGTTTTGGTCAACAAACCGCCGTTGACTATTTCCTTAAATCGTGGATCTTGTCCCTTTTTCTGTCAAACCGCCACGAAGAATGCAAGGGACGAATTTTGCAAATATTCACCCAATGAACTTTCTAGCCACGAATTGAGTTAGAAACATGTAATACTTTGTGAGTACATCAAGTTTAAGCACACCTTAACTCGTATTACCTTGTAAATCGTCCAATATTGAGCAACCCTCCACGAAGAACACTAAGCTTTAAAAGCTTATATTTCGAACTTTAAGCTTGTATTACACACGAAATTTATAACAATCTAACCTTTTGATGTGTAGAACAAGTAGAGAGTAAGATTAACCAACAAATAAGCCAAAATCAAAAGTTAGCCGTGGGCTTTTTTTTTCTTCAAAATGGACCACGAATTTGAGCTTATTTAACCACACGAATCAATCACGAATCCACCCTTTGCTCTGATGCCAATTGTAGGATCCCGTAACACTTCACTTCATAGAATCAAACACGAAATCGGAACTAGAAATGAGAAAGAGAGGGTTGTTCTAGAGAGAGAAAGAAGAGAGAGAAATGAGAGAGAAAGTAGAAAAGATATTATTAGATATTTTGAACAACTAACTTTTCCAAGTGGAAAAGTTCCTTATATACCCCGACACTTAAAAGTGACGCGCGGGATATTTAACTAGGACCCGGGCTCGGGTTTTGCTTGGGATTAAACCCGAAACATATACAATATTAGATTAACTATCGAGCCCGATTCCCGATATTATCCTATTACAACATTAACTAATTAAAGACCGAAGCTCCATCGTAGAGTGACCGAACTTCCTTGTTCGACTCAATAAATTGAGGCTAACAATCTCCCCCGAAGTGAGGTCTTGAACACGGGAACGAGCTTCCTTTATTGACTCAATAAAATTGAGGCTAACAATCTCCCCCGAAGTGACAAGTACAGTTTTGATAAGCAGAACTTGTACCTAAATAGAGATTAAACTTGTCTTTTGCAAGTCTACATCAGATGAAACAATGCACTGCAATAAGAGACTTTGTCCAAATTTTAAGAACATAAACAAGCTTGTAAGATAATCTGTAAGAGATTACCTACAAATACTTTTGAAAGGGCCAAACCATTGTTGCTTGTCTTAAAAGTACGCAACACAGAGCATCTTGTAAGACCCAAGGTTAGTACCAATACAAATCCCTGTTTTATGATAAATCAGAGATCTGTTTGGTCCAACTATATTTGAGTAGTAAAAAGTAAAAGAAATACTTAGTAGTCACTGATGATTACAGTAGATTTTCATGGGTTTTCTTTTTAGCAACTAAGGATGAAACAAGTGAAATCCTTAAGAATTTTATTAAAGAAATAGAAAACCTAGTGGATCAAAAGGTGAAAATAATCAGGAGTGACAATGGGACAGAGTTTAAGAATAAGTAATGATATTTTTACAGATAAGAGAAAGGTATTAAGAGGGAAAATAGTGTAGCCAGGACTCCTAGCAAAATGGTTTGCTGAGAGGAGAAATAGGACACTAATTTTAGCAAGCAAGAACCATGATAGATGACTCTATCTCCTACACAAATTGGCTGAAGTAGATATACTTCTTGCTATGTACAAAATAAGGTCTTAGTAGTAAAGCATCAAACAAGACACCATATGAACTTATTAAGGTTTTAAACCAGCTCTAAGCTTTATTAGACCATATAGATGTCATGATACATTCTAAAAACTTAAGACAGTCTAGGCAATTTGATGGGATGAAGGTTTCTTTGTTGGATATTCCTTGAGTAGTAAAGCTTTTAGGGTATACAACACAAGAACCAGAAGGATAGAAGAAAACTTGCATATTGGGTTTTTAGAGAATAAGCCTATGATAGAAGGGAATGGTCCAAAGTGGCTATTTGATATTGATTCTCTAACCCAATCTATGAATTATGTACCAGTAGATGCAGGTACAATCACTAATAAATTTGCATGTACACAAGGAGAGGTTAATGCAGGTACATCTACACAGATAAAAGAAATCAGTCAAGACTGCATTATGATGCCAATTTGGAAAGATTCTTTATACTTTGATTCACCTTCCAAAGATGTTGATAATGGTGAACTAAAATCTGTTGCTGATGTTGAAAAAGACAAGTATGAAGATGATAGCAGTCCTAAAGAAGTTAATACTGCTGGAAAACATGTTAATACTGCCAGTCCTGAAGTTAATACTGGCTGTTTTAAACTTAACACTGTTGGTCCATCAGTTAATACTGCTAGTTCAAATGATCAAGATAGCCCTAATGATATGTTCAAAATGGGAGCTAGTCATACACTTGAAGCCACTTTTGTTGAGTTCTTCAGTGATGAAGATGAACCAGAATTTGATTTAGGCAACATCACAAATTCCTATACAGTTCCAACCACTCCCAATATAAGAATTCATAAGGATCACCCAATTGAAAATGTGATTGGTGATGTGAAGACATCTATTCAGACAAGAAGAATGACAAAACCTACTTCTGAACAAGGGTTTCTTAGTGCTGTATATGAACAAAAAACACATGATACCTTGAATACATGTTTATATGCTTGTTTCCTATCACAGATTGAACCCTCAAGCATTGCTAAAGCTTTATCTGATTCATCTTGGGTGGAAGCGATGCAGGAGGAACTTCTGCAATTCAAACTCCAACAGGTTTGGATACTTGTGGATTTCCCTATTGGAAAGAGGTCCATTGGAACAAAATGGGTCTTCAGAAATAAAAAAGATGAAAGGGGGATTGTGCTTAGGAATAAAGCAAGGTTAGTTGCACAGGGTCATAGACAAGAAGAATGTATAGACTATAAAGAAAATTTTGCTCCTGTGGCAAGAATTGAGGCAATAAGATTGTTTTTGGCCTATGCTTCTTTTATGGGTTTTCTGGTATATCAAATGGATGTAAATAGTGCATTCTTATATGGAACTATTGAGGAAGAAGTTTATGTTACTCAACCACCAGGATTTAAAAATCCTGACCATCCAGACAAAGTTTACAAGGTGGTCAAGGCACTCTATAGGTCGCATCAAGCTCCAAGAACATGGTATGAAACCTTGGCTAATTATCTGTTGGGCAATGGGTTTAAAAGAGGGAAGAAAGATCAGACATTATTTATGAAGAAGTAAAAAGGATATATTTTGCTTGTACTGGTTTATGTTGATGACATTATCTTTGGCTCTACAAACAAGGATCTGTGTACTGGATTTGAGAAGCTTATGAAGGATAAGTTTCAGATGAGTTCCATAGGAGAACTTACTTTCTTTCTAGGATTACAAGTACAACAGAAGGAAGATGGAATATTTATTAGCCAGGATAAATATGTAGCTGAGATTTTGAAGAAATTCAACTATACAGATGTGAAATCTGCTTCTACTCCAGTTGATTTGGAAAAGCCTTTAGTCAAAGATGGAGATGCTGATGATGTTGATGTACATCTCTATAGATCTATGATTGGGTTCTTGATGTATCTCACAGCATCTAGGCCACATATCATGTTTGCAGTATGTGCATGTGCCAGATTTTAAGTTACACCAAAGACATCACATCTTTTAGCTGTAAAGAGAATTTTTAGATATCTTAAAGGCAAACCAACATTAGGCCTTTGGTATTCTAGGGATTCTTTATTTGAATTAGTTGCTTATACTGATAGTGACTATGCTGGAGCAACTCAAGATAGGAAGTCTACAACTGATGGTTGTCAGTTTTTAGAAAACAGGTTGATATCATGGCAGTGTAAGAAGCAAATTATGGTTGCCACTTCTACAATTGAAGCTGAATATGTGGCTATTGCTAGTTGCTGTAGACAAGTACTTTGGATTTAAAATCAATTGCTGGATTATGGGTACAATTTCATGAATACTGTCATTAATATTGACAATAACAGTACTATCTGCATTATTGAAAATCATGTTCAACATTTTAAAACAAAACATATAGAGATTAGGCATCATTTTATAAGAGATTGC